>CM029372.1:6705854-6800676 GCA_017165825.1 Hepsetus odoe | reverse complement strand
TCTCTCTCTCTCTCTCTCTCTCTCTCTCTCTCTCTCTCCCTCTCTATCTCTCTCCCTCTCTCTCCCTCTCTCTCCCTCTCTCTTTCAGGCTGCAGAGTTTTTGCGTTTACTGGCTCAGTTCTGTGAGATGGGCTTTCAGCAGAGCACCATTAAAGAGGTTTTGCTTTTACACGAGAACCACCGGGAGAGAGCGCTGGAGGAACTCATGACACGTGTTGCATGAACCTTCCAGAGCAAGGGTGTCAAACTCCAGTCCTGGAGGGCCGGAGTCCAGCACAATTTAGTGATTTCCCTCCTAAAACACGCCTGCTTCACAATTAGTGGCGGGTGTAGTGAGTGGGTTTGAGGAAGGAAATCACCAAATTGTGCTGGACTCCAGCCCTCCAGGACCAGAGTTCAACACCCCTGGTCTAGAGAGTTTCTCAAATTCAGTACATCTCACAGCCCATTCACAATCTGTTAAATCCTGTTAGATTTCAAAAACTCTGTCTGTTGTGGAAGACAATGCTGATTACAATAAAAATCAATCAGTTTTGATGAAGTGGGAGATGAATGAGTGTGGTTTTTGATTTACGTTCATTGCTGTGAAGCTTCAAGGTAAACAACATGGAAAGAGAGATGCTTGCAGCTTTTCTCTTGAATGAATCAAATGAATTGTATTCATGAAATTCTCTGGAAGTAAACATCAAAGCAGGACTTTTGACAGGATTTTACATGCCAACTGATTTTCACGGTTCATGAATGACTCCAGTGATAAGAACAACAGTTAAATGTTGGTTAAAGCCTCACACGTTTGACTTCATGTAATATTTGGAGGTTTACAGAATAAAATGGAGTCAAAACTCTGATTCATCTCCTTATCGAACCTCCCCCGCACTTTCATCTTTTCACACCAGATTTACTGGCCTAGTGCATTTCACCAAACAATACATTGAACAGGTAGGAGCATGATGACTCATATCTGAATCACATTTGAATCATATTCAAACCATGTGAACATTTAAATGAAAAAATAGCCCAAGTATTCAGAGTAACTGTTCTGTAATAACAGATGTAACTAGAAAAAAGCTGGCCTGCAGTTTTTATCTGAACACGAGTTGCTCCAAACTGTGTTTATTAATGTACTAATTGTTGTTATTTCATCAAATAAGCCTAGTATTTGTATAAGATGACATTAAGAAAAGGTACGAGGATCATATATATTCAGTTTAGTACTTTTTCATGATCGGATGTTCTGGAGTAGGACGGTAAAATAGGGACCAGGGAGTGGGTGTACGAAACCAGTCCACCTTAAAAACTAGCTGCGGTGGAACATGGTGGAATTATGTTCTCTTACTAAAGGGACTGCACTGTTAACACAGTGGCATTCAGTTTTCAGAGAGAAAGAAAACAAATGCGTCACAATTATTGGCGCCCTTAATGCTTTGTACAAACTTCCTTTGCCATTAAAAGAGCATCGAGTCTCCTGTAAAGCTGATGAAATAAACAGCAGGACAGAATCCTGTGATCCAGGACCTTATAGTGCACTCTCTTTACCTTATAAACAAGTAATATTCAATATTTTTTTGCAGTCACAGTCTTATTGCTGCAGGTAAGAATGACCTGTGGTAGCGTTCCTTCTTACACTGCAGGCGTAAAAGTCTACTGCTGAATGAACATTCTGTCATTGCTTTATCTGTGCACCATTACAGCAGATTTAGGGCCATTATTATATTTTCTTCTTTGTTAGATGATAATACTTTCACAACACAATCTCCATAAACTAAAAAAAAAAATCCCCTGTAAAGTTTAAGCTAAATTTGAACAGTCTTTTGGTTGTAATATTCAGATAATTATACCTGAAGCTTTCTAGCTTTTTACTTCCAGTCAGTTGTGTGTAATCTGATTTTCTATTCAGATCAGAATCAGCTTTATTGGCAAACCATTTACACACACAAGGAATGGGTTTCCAGCTGTTGGTACACCCCTAGTGCTTACACGCTATTCAATAGGCACTTAATGCCCAGTTTACACAGTATATACATAATAAATACCATATACACATTATATGCACACAAGATACATATACAACATGTAATATTGCACAATATACAATATACCAAGCAACACTTTTTTCAATAAATATGATCAGCAATGAAACTTTTTCTGTATGCACCCCACAAAAAACTACAATTTGCAATCTTTTTGAACCTACTTTAAATGATTTATTGGTTGAATAAAACCTGTGTAAAATTTTTAAATATACAGTACTGTGTAAAAGTTTTAGGCAGGTGTGGAAAAAATACTGTAAACAAAGAATGCTTTCAAAAATGGAAGTGTTAATCATTTATTTTCATCAATCAACAAAATGCAGTGAATGAACAAAAGAGAAATCTAAATCAAATCAATATTTGGTGTGACCACCCTTTGCCTTCAAAACAGCATCAGTTCTTCTAGGTACACTTGCACACAGTTTTTGAAGGAACTCGGCTGGTAGGTTGTTCCAAACATCTTGGAGAACTAACCACAGATCTTCTGTGGATGTAGGCTTCCTCACATCCTTCTGTCTCTTCATGTAATCCAGACACACTGATGATGTTGAGATCAGGGCTCTGTGGGGCCAGAAGAACTGATGCTGGTTTGAAGGCAAAAGGTAGAAACACCAAATATTGATCTGATTTAGATTTTTCTTTTGTTCGCTCACTTGCCTAAAGACTTGCACAGTACTGTATTTCTTTGACTTATTGGTCAAGAAAAAGCTCTGAGGCAGCAGTCAAACTGTATCTCTCAAAATTTCTCCAAAAAAAGAAAGACCAAAAATGTCATTATGGAAGCCGCGCTGTCGACCTCTAGAGTGGGAGTGTTTTTATTTTTCAATGATAACAGGTTTTAATAACTCCTGCTTCAGTTCCCTGAGTTGTGATGGAGTCATTACTGCGTGTCCCCAAAACTGCTCTGCGACAACCAATCACCAGGCCTGGACGCTCAGTTTCGATGACGTAACGGTCCCCAGCCAATCAGAGAACAGGACGCGCTCCTCTGCAGGATTTGAATCGCGAAGCGGAGAAACGGCCCCTCAACTCACTCAGCCGTTTACAGAGCGGCCTGAGGACTTCGTTATACTCGTTTTCCGGCAGCAGACGGGGTTTTATCACGGAATTAGTTGTTATTTTTCGTGGGTTATATGTCGGAATAGTTCCCGGAGTGTCTGCTGGAGCGCCACGATGAGGAAGAGGTAAGAAAGTGGAGAGTTTTGTGTTTTAATGGAGGAAAAGGCCGGTCTGGAGATGAGAGCTCCGTCAGGAGGAGAAGGTCTCTGTCGTTACCGTTATAAACGACGTTCACTTTTTCCCATTTGGTGTTTAAGTTCTTTATTTTGACTGAATAATTTGTCCAGTCATGGTTAATGGGCGCCTGAGCTAGCAGACAGTGTTAGCTTCAGAAGTTAGCCGCGCTGTGTAGCTCGTCTTTTAAACGCTGCGAGCCTAAATCTGCCTGCACAGTCTAACGGGCCTTAATGTTGGCCCTCACTGCAGTCTGCTGAGAATGTTTACATCAGACAGGGCGGATTTATGGGCTTTAACTAAACAGCAGTCTGCTGGGAGAGCAACCAGCTGTAATGTTGACTACTTATGTGTCCATGCCAGGCTTTGTTTACAGCCTTGCAGAAAATGTTGTGCTGTGAGTGACATGTGTTGCTGTCATCTGCTCTTGTTCAGTGAGGTGCATGCTGCAGAGTCTGTGGCATGTCTCAACAAAGCCCTGGGCCAACTGAAGGACATCTGGGAGGAGATTGGCATCCCTGAGGACCAGAGGGTGCAGAGGACTGATGCTGTTAGGATGCATGTCAAGGTGATCTAATGATGCATTTCAATCTCCCTTAAAGCTGTTTGCCAGTGTCCATTCGTGACACTGTATGTAAGCTCTTTGATTCCAGTTTCTGATCAAATGTGTCTTGCAGAACTTGCTGGACATGATGATTGCAGAGGAGGAAGGGCTGAAGAAGAGGTTACTGAGTAGCATTGAATCCTGCCAAAAAGAACTGGCCACTTTGTGCCTGGAGCTTCGACTTCCTCCATTTGAAGTACGCCCCACTGACGGAACCTGATTTTGCTGATTATGTACTTGCTGTGGAATGTACTCTAAGGCTGAATGCCTCTTTGGTGTTTGCTGTTCATCCACTTTGGGAGGTTATATCTTAGTGTGCTGTGTGTGTTTGTATCTGTTTTACAGGAGGACGATGGCCTGACCATGCTACAGCTGGAGAAAGAGATCCGCACTCATCTGAAGGTGATGCTGAAGCAGAAGACCCAGAGAATGAATGAGCTGAAAAATCTAATCCAGCAGGACAGGGATCTGTGCGATATTCTGTGCGATAACCTTTATGTTATTGACCCTGACCGTGTGCCCTCAGCTCAACAGCTGGAGGACTACTGTCAGCACATTGCTTCCCGCAACCAGGAGAAGGTAAATTGATAGTTTAAAAAAAAAAACCTAATTTGTGCCATATTTCACATCTAGAATTTGTTAGAAGCTTGTGTTACGTTTTATTACACAGTGCTTCAAACATTATCCCATGTCTGGATTCAAATGCCAACAACATAAATAAGCACTTTCTGTTTAGGAACGTCGTCATGCAGAGTTTTTGACCATCAAACGGCAAATCATTGTGTGCATGGAGGAACTTGAGCAGATGCCGGACACTAGTTTTGAGAGAGACGTAGTGTGTGAAGACGAGGAAGCGTTCTGCCTTTCAACAGAAAATATCGCTGCCCTCAAAGTGCTACTGAGTCAGGTACACAAGGCTTTTGATTTATCTACGGTTAAAACTGCATCACTGTCTTAGCTCTCCCCTGATGGTTGTCTTTCATGTCCTTAAAATAAACCATTCTCACCTATTCATCAGATGCATTAATCAGTGAATAGTTATCAGGTTAATCTTTTAACATCCTCCTGTAATCTGTCATCAGTCATTAGTCACTGATTTGGTTTTGGTGCTGTTGGGAACAAACTAAGTGCATTATTTAATACCGTGTCTGAGTGAATTACATGTTGCAGTCATTTCCACAGCAGGATACATTGAGTGTGAGACTATTCAGCATCATGCTGAGCTGTGTCTTTGTTGCTTCAGTTGGAGAATCAGAAAGCAGAGAATGAAGCAGTGTGTGCATCCTACCGTAGCCATATTGGAGAGCTGTGGGAGAGGCTTCAGATCCCCCAGGAAGAGAGAGATTTTATCGCAGAACACATGAAGAACAGCAGAAAAAAGAACATGGAGGCTGTGAGTATACGTGCATCTGTCACCAGCTTCTTTTTTTGTTCTTATTGAAATGTATTTGGTTTATTAAGGCTCGTGTTAACCACAGAGGGCAAACTGTTTCCTAAGGAGAACTTCATAATGTTATGATTTCACAACCACTTAAGCAAGAAATTTGTGAAAAATAGAATCTGCACGGTAATCCATGAGAAGTTACATGGTCATGCACTCACATTTGACTTGCAAATATTTATTTTTCTTTTTCCACTTAAAAATCCTCATTTTAAACCACTTTAATGTCTGACAACACATTGTTGTCCATTTATGATACTTGTACTGAAGTGTAGTGCCAAAAATAAATGCACTACTGCAAAGCATGATGCCTGTCTGATCTGATCCATTGGAATATGACTGGGTTGAATCAAGTTATCAGTTTTCTTGAAAATAACCTTTCTTTACCTTGTACTGGCTCATTTACATTTAACCAGGCAGTTTTCTCTCTTTAGTAGACTTTGATTTGTGTAGATAAGAAAAAATATATATACATTTTTTTTATATGCAAAAATGAACACTTTTTAGTACTAAGGTGCCACAATTTAGATTTGACTGTTTTTGTTTTCCTATGGGGAAAAATGTCCATAAAGTGAAGTGTCATGACTGCATTAAGTACTTCCACTTCTCTAATTATTTTTGTATACATATTTTCCTTTAGCTGCGTGCAGAGCTGAAGCGTTTGAAGGAGTTGAAGATGAAGAACATTCAGAGTGTGGTTGAGGCCGTCAGAGCAGAAATTGCACTCCTCTGGCAGAAATGCTTCTACAGCCTGGAACAGCGACAAGCCTTCACTCCATACTATAATAGTATGCCTGTTCTCATTGCTATAGATGTGCTGCTTAGTGACACTCTTTTAAACAAAATATCACAATTCAACATGGCACATTGTCATGCTGCCGTTTGCCTTGCTACGGGAGGACCTAGTCTAGGTTCAGGGTTGCACCAAATGGATTAGACACAATCCTTTTTTTTCCTCTCTTTAGATGATTTCACTGAGGAACTGCTGGCTATGCATGAGAGAGAAGAGGAGAGGCTAAAGCAGCGTTACGAGGAGCACAGAGAGCTTTACGATGGAGTCACCAATTGGCAGAGCAACTGGATACTGTACCAGGAACTTGAGGTGGGTATATTCTCTGTCCATGATGGTTTGCATTTCACTGTGTAGCGCACAGTTTGCAATGCTACATCCTTGTAACTTCAGAATTTTACCTATACTGTGACAGACATGCATTATGTTTGCATTTGTGCATTCAGAAAAGGGCCACGGATCCAGCTCGCTTTAACAACAGGGGAGGCAACCTACTACGGGAGGAGAAACAGAGAGCAGAGCTGCAGAAAAGTCTGCCCAAGGTAATCCTGTCACCAGTGTCTTGGAACTACTCGAGTATATGAGTGCATAAGTGAGCTGTTCTGTGTTTATTAATATCTTGTGAGTAAATGTATATTTGTTTTTGCTTTTTTTCATTGTACAGCAGGAGAAAAGTCTAAGAGTCCAGATTGAGCAGTGGGAGGCAGCACATGGCACAGAGTTCCTGGTCAATGGGCAGCGCTTCATGCAGTATGTAGAGGAACAGTGGAACCTTCACCATCTTGAGAAAGAGAGAGAGAAGCTGGAGAGGGTAATTACCCATCATGAATTAATAATTATCATTACTGCATGAAGAAGCTGAGAAAGTCGATGGTAACGGAACTATTTAAAATAATTGACAGTAACTTTAAGGTAAAATGTCTGTTTGAAAGCATTATCATAAGGATAATTAGGTATAAGGAAATGAAGGAGAGATTCACTAAAGGGTAAAAGGTGAATCTTAATGACATTATTGCCTAGCAGACACAATATAAGAGCACTCCTGCTGATATTCTGTACTGAGGCTTTCCTCGAAAGCATCACCAAGAGAAGGTGTCAGAGTTCCTCATCAGCATGTGTTTGCCACATGTGGCTGTTTTCAGCAAATGAAGAAGAGTAAACAGATTGAAGAGGATATGCTGTATGGCACAACCCTTCGAACACCCACCAAGAGGAGGCTGGCAGGAATGCCCACACCAGGGAAATCACGCAAGGTACCTTTCCAGTCTGTATTTATTAACTACATTTATGAAATATGCCTGTTGACTTCGCACCCAGCAAAAAGCTAAAAAGACATGTTTCTGTTTGTTTTTTTTAAAGCTAAATAGCACCTCCAGTATCTCCTGTCCCACCCCCAATACCACCCTCCGCTCCATTTGCGCTTCTCCTTCTTTGAGACCCCCTCCCTCAGCCAGCAAGGTGAGACACAAGCCAAATTCAGATTTTGGGACTTTGTAATTACTGCAGCCTGAGGAGACTAACCATATTTTTGGAAATCAGGCTGTTAAAATGAGTTCCAGTTTTATATGCCCAGACATGTTTATTCTGTAGCAGTAAAGGGCAACACATTGCATTTGACCAAACAGGTCAAATCTGTTCTGTTGGTTGCATTTCTCACCGATTCCTTTATAACATGTGACACATCTAATCAGCAGTGGTGGCTGAAAGCCTGGATCTAAAATAAATAACCCTCAGGTGTTTGACAGACACATGGTTGTTTTGTAGTCTCCCTTTACATCGGTGCTAATGCATTTGTCGCTGTTCGCCTTAGATTGGTTTAGGGGTTCGTACTCCTGCCCGTGGCCGAACCCCTCGTGGTCTAGAGAGGAATAAGGAGAACCTGTCCCACCTGACTGGAGCCTTGCGCACCATGACCTCCAGTCCAAACCGAAACTACTCCATCAACTCAGTTGCTAGTTCCTACTCTGAGTTTGCGGTGAATATCCCTTTATAAACTTTTGTCACTCCACCCTTCAGAGTCTCAGCAGCACTCAGTCCAGTCGTATGGAGAGGATTGTGAGAATAGTGAAACTCTTCATTTCCAAACTCAACTTGAGTGTAGTCTCTAGACACTGTGTATGTCTTATGTCTAAGCTTATGTTTGTAATGTATCAATAGACATGATGAAATACATTAGCTCTCTGCAATCTCATTAGTACCCAAATTTAACTTCAGCCCACCTGTGTAGATGCTGTGTGCTCTCGACTGTCTAACTATGCGTTTTGCTTATAGAGGGACAGTGTCTTCACTGAGTCCACTACCATCTCCAGGTCTGTATGAATTACACCATTTGCTGAATTGTTAACATCTCTTTGTTTACTGACCCATTACCTCTTTGCCCTTTTAATTAATAAATGAAGAAAAACATGCTCTCGGACTGTCTAACCTGGGTAATAATCACGTGCTCACGGAAGTGCCGTAATGCATGTGTGACTTTTTCCCTGTACTTAGTCTCTTTCTGTTTGGCCGAACTGTGTGCTGCTGGCTCTGTTATACTGACTGGGTTAATCTCTCTCTGCTGATCTCTCTCTCCCTCACTTTCTGTGTCTTCATGCTCGTTCACATGCTAAAAAGATGTAAATGAATATGTGGATATATTTATGGGTGAGAGGTGTGTATGTCCGGAATGATTAGTATGTTCTCTACCATTTCCCTCACACTGAGGGAACGCAAAAGCCACCTGATTGTCTGAAAAGGCTTTCTTTAAAAACGGTGCATGATTTGCTTGTTAATGAAGGGAGGGGTTGCATAAAGAATTACAGTTGCAGATTGAGATTCTACTTGAGATGAATGGCAGTGTAGTCACTGTGGGAAAGTGTCAGTATGCAGTGGTATATATGCATGGTATAATTAAATGTTTTTTTTTTTTTTATTTATTTTTTTTTTTTAAACACAACCCTTGTTATTGCGAGGCGAGGCACAGCAGACAATGAACCACAACGAAATTGGACCTCTGCATTTAACCCGTGCAGCAATGGGCAGCTATTGAAAGCGCCTGGGGAGCAGTGACAGGGACAGTACCTTGCTCAAGGGTACCTCAGGGCAACCTATTGGGAAGGGGTCGAACCCCCGATCCTCCGATCATGCAGCTAACGCCCTAAGCACTAGGCCACCGCTGCCCCAGTTTTTGATGCACAACTGTTCTGTTTTACATTAGAAAAACTATATATAAGATCTGAAGCTTAATTCTCTGCATTTTGTAGATTTAAACATTTTTAAATTTCCAAGTCCATGCCTTCATGTTTAGTTCGGGTCCTCCCAGCAGCCTCTTGTGGGTGATGTGTCTGGACTATCACAGCATTGTTAAATATCATTCTTTATGATTGCTTGTCTTCTTTCAGCGAGAACTCTCTCAGGCCTCACAATCCAGCTGCAAGGCTGGACTTCTGAACTCTACTGTCACACGCTGAGCCCTGATCCAGTGGAACTAGACGGCTCGGACCGTGACCGTCTTTGCACAGCATTAAGCCACTCCAGATGAAGGAGAGGTTTTCAGAATATGGAATGTAAATTACTTGCAAAAAATGTTTTTACATGAGAACCTTTGTAAATATTTTCCATTTTTATGCATCATAGAACAAATCAGTCTTTCATGTGGCGTCTGATGAACTTCCTGACCTAAGATAGTTTTCATAAAAACTCTATTGCAATAAACCTACTTTTTTTTTATTTATTTTTTTTTTTTTTTCCCCCCCCTTGCTTTTTCTTCTTGATCAGCATGTGATGGTCTACAACGTCTTTGCTGTGTTTAGTATTTGTATTTATTCTAGAGCTTTTTAAAAACAAAGCATTGTTCTTAACTGTGTTTGGTAACCTGTAAAATTGCTTTCACTGAGAGCTGACCTGTTTGCAACTGGTTTATTAAAGGGTTTAGAAGGGTGGGATGCTTCAGTGTGGCTGACACAGGTGGCAAGTTCTTTCTGAGGAGCTACACAGTCACTTCTGTCTGTTTTAAGTTTGTTTGCTATTGTAAATCTATACTATAGCATGCTGGGTCATTATTTCAGAGCTACCATTTAGTCGGGTGGGCACAAGAGAAGTCAGCTATGGGTTAGTAAGGTGTGGGATTCAGATAAGAGATACGATGACGGTAGGGTGAGGGATTTTTAAGTTGTTTCTTTTCTTCCACTTCTTAATACAATGTGGATGTGGCCAAATTCTAGTATTTTGGATTAGAATGTTTAAAATGTAATTTTTTTGAGCTGATTAGAATGTTTAGCTCAAGCTGTAATTCACAACTTCCTGATTAATTGGTGTCCAGGTATATGGGGGACCAGAAGGCCCTCTTTCTTTAGACCATATGGAGAAGATAGGAAAATGAGCCAAATTATGGAGACTTGTGTCAGGGAATGGTTACAATAAAAAAAAAAGAGCATTGAAAATGCCTGTTTCTTCTCTCACTGCTATGATAATGTGTGCTGGAGCTGTTAGAAGCTTGTCGGTGGATCCAGATTTTGCTCTTACATGTCACACATGCATATAAAGTTAGAAAAGGGAAAAAATTAAAGGATCACTTGGTGAATTATTGCTACCCTGTGATGGACTGGCTTTCTGTCCAGGGTGTTTCTCTGCCTGCTGGGATTGGCTCCAGCATCTCCATGACCCTACACATGAGGTTAAGATGATTAGTGAGTGTGTGAAGGTCAAGAAAAAGGGAAATAACCGAGATAGTATCACTTCCATAGTAGCAGATTAATTTAAAGGCAGGTGAGAGTTATCCGTTTATCCTGATAAAGGTTGTTGGTGGTGTCAGAGTCTCCAGTCCACCTGTTCTTCATGTCTTTGGACTATGAAAACCGTGCCACTGTGTTGTCCTCCTTGTGTCAGGTAACCACAGCCTGGTGTTTGAAACGCTACAACTTCGATTGGAATCACATTCTCTGGTGTGAAAAATGAAGCTTTTTGGTCAGAAACAATGTGTGAAAGGAAGGATGAGCATAATGAAAAGAACATAACTGCAGCTGTTATTTGTGGACTGAATCAGGACATTTGCAATTACAATCTGTCTCTTTCAGAGCACTGTCTCATAGGATCTTCCGGCAGAACTAAGATCCGAAGCATATGTCAAAATCAATACAAAACTGATTAACAGAGTCAAGCTCCTGCCATGACCATCTCGGCCCCTGAACTAAATCCCTTTGTAAATCCCTCCTATAGAGAGGAGAAGAGGGGCCTGCAGGATCTGTAAAGAGTAATGGTTTCAGATGTCCGGCTCTGTATTCTCCAAAACAGACAAACCAGCATCAGCCTGGAACAGCGTCACACTAAACAGGAGGGATTCCTCACTGAGCGGCATCATTCAACCGCCAGAAAAATGTAAATCACTTCATCATTCTAAAGAAAAAACAAAGAAATCTGGGACAATACTGATCTATGGAGATCAGAGAGAGAGAAGATAATAAGAAGGAAACAAAAAGGGGAAAAAAGAGAAAAGAATAAGAGCATAGAGAAAGAGGATAAGAAAAAAGGAGACAAAAAGGGAAAAAGAAAATGAGAAAAAAGAGAACAAAAAAGAGTGAAATAAAGAGCGAAAAAGAATGAGAGTTAGAGAGAGAGAGAGAGAGAAGTTGCATTGCAGGGGTGGGACTCCTGCATTCGGGAGGAGCTCTCTCTCTCTCTCTCTCTCTCTCTCTCTCTCTCTCTCTTTCTCTCTCTCTCTCTCTCTCTCTCTCATGCAGGGGGAGAAAACAGCGTCTTCACTCTGAGCGGCTGAGCGGTGTTTGGGAGCTGCTGAGCATCATGTGCTCGTGGTGCTGATGCTGAGTGTGTCCGCTGTTTGATGGACAGAGACGCGTGAGGCTGCAGGAGGGAGAGCAGACTTCCCCCCCTTCCCCCGTTGCACCAAGAAACAAACTCCTCCAAGGTAAGCGCCATCTGCTCCTCTAAACAGCTCTACAGAGCCTACTCGGCCGAAGCAGAGGCAGGGGGGGAGGCAGAGGCAGGAACAGGGGGCGCACAAGCGGTCCTCTTGCGAAGGGCTCAACTCTGACACTCATCTTGCGGTTGAGCTTCTTTATCTGCTCTGAGTTCGTGGTGCTGATGCGGAGCTCTCGGCCTCAGTGAAGGTTAATGAATGAGCTTTGCACATGTTGTCCAGATCGCACACATGGCTGCTCAGCAGAGGCCTGCCCTTTTCTGCAGAGTGAGAAAGCTGCAGAAGTCACACACATGAACACACAGCTGCATGTGGATGCATAGATGGAGGTAAACTGTATGAGTAAGCTTGGTTCGCGTTATTTGCATGTGATCCACATGAATACCTGCTCTTTTCTGCAGGGGCTCTGGCATCCTCAGAAAAGTATGAAAGAAGCCTCAAAATCCATGTAAAGGTTTATTGTTTTTTTTTTGTTTTTTTTAATCACTTACTATGCTCTGCCTCCCACTAATGGATGTGCCTCACAGTCACCCAAGGCTGAGCTGTGCCGTCCTCATATCCAGTATGTGTGAGGACGTGTTGAAGGGGATATTTGTGCTGCTGCACACTTTTTAATAACCCATTGCTCCCTTGATGACAGAGTTGCTTATTGCTGCTTGTGAGGTTGTCATGGTCACCACCATGCGGCAGCCCCTCTGCTCCCTGCCCAGTGCTTTTTTATTGTTGTGGATGATGGTGGTGGTGGTGGGGGTCTTCAGTCAAAGCATTCATTATTTAACACCTACACACCACCACACCATCTATAACCCCTGGAGAAAACTGGAGGGATGACGGGCTGATGCATTGCATACCTGTAGGGAAGGAGTGGGTGCTCCACCCTGTTTGTAGCACCTCACGGAAGAACAAGCACACAGACTGCCCTGCTATTTTTATCTCTCTGATTGATCTGGGCGGTGATTCACTGTGAGTGGGAGCTTCCGCCGAAGTTTTCTTCTCTGAGCATCATCTGTGAGCTTGTTAGAGATTGTGTGTGAGTGTGAGTGTGAGTGTGTGTGTGTGTGTGTGTGTGTGTGTGTGTGTGTGTGTGTGTTTGACTATTTGTCTTCGCTTTGTAGGAAAAGCAGAGAAAAAGGCCAAAAGAGGGTTCTGGATTTGAAATGTGTTGCTTATGGAAGTGTATGGGCATCATGATCATTATATATTAAACATAACACACAAGATACAAAGCATGTAACACACTTGGGACATATTGGTTATGTAATATCACTGTTATTAGTAACACTGATGCGTTTGTGGGTATCAGACCAGAAAATACTTGATCGAAAATTCTGGACGGAAAATAAACCCAAACCTGATCCGATCCTATTACAAATCCCGTCACAGTTATCACATAAACTCCTGGTCACAATAATTTAACTTGACTGCAGTCATTTTCCATTTTCCAGATTTTCTTGACTTTCACAACAAAAGCTGCATGAGGTATAATATAGTCAGCTGAATGGAGGCAAATTCATGTAAGCAAAGCAGAAAATGCATTATTGTTGTATCAGGGCCTGACAGAAACAGACAAACTTCTGACTGATGTTGTGGCACCTTCAGAGGGCATTTTGTCACCAGTGAGGAGCAACTAAGTATAAGCAGCTTAGAAGCAGGCCTAGTGGTAGGATAATCGCCTATGGACCAAAGTCCGAATCCCATCACCAGCACTACCAGCATTGGTTTCCTGAGCAAAACCCTTAACCCTGAGTTGCTCCAGGGGGACTGTCCCTGTGATCAGGAATTGTAAGTCGCTCTGGATAAGAGCGTCTGCTAAATGCTATAAATGTAAATGTAAGCAAGAACACTAGTTTGGTCACTTTAGTCTTGCATTTTAAAGGCTACAAATCTGGGAAGACCCCTGACTTTCTGTTTATTTTTGATTTACTGTGTACATGTTGTGAATGTCATGGAACATACTGTCCACTCTGTGCAGTCCATATATAAAAACAGGGCTGTGATATCTGTGAAATCACACTTTTCATGATGTCACTTATCTAATGTATATATATTTGCATATTCAGCCTTAAGCAGTTCACTTCCCCCCACTCTCGGTAAAGGAGTTTCAGGATGAAATACATTTTGGATGATGCAGCCAAGATGTCATTTGCATGTAATGAAGGAACAGGCTGTTTAATTCTGAGAGATAAAGAGTGGCTCGAAAATGGCCATAAAAAAACAAATAATGGCTGTTGTTTGATTCATGGACTTTGGGGAACATAATAAAATGCAATATGGACCCGTTAACTGTTGCATACAATAAAAAGCCAAATAAAATTAAAGTTAATTGTCATTATTTCAAGGGCAGCTTAAACAGCACATATTTCCAGTGACTGACATTGGCTGTGAAATGGAAATTGATGATCCACTTTAGTGACCCCCAGCGATTGCAGCCGAAAGAAGAAGTCATGTTTCAGGCTGTGTATTTCTTCCTGTGGGGTAATTCAATTATTCTAGTCGTTTGATGATGATCTGCTACTTTCTGATGCAGGTTTTTAAGTAAAGGGGCTCAGTTACAAAAAGGCCATGTCCTCACTTTGTGTCAAAACCAATATACGTGTGTGTCTGGTAAATGGAGGCTACTGCAACTTCTTGTATCTTGCTTTGAGAATGGCCATCACTCAACCACAATACATGTGTCCTCCATTCAGTCACAACAGCGCGAGTGTGTGAGGGCAGTGGACCACGGCTCTGCCAGCATGCGGCTTGTGTGTGTGCATGGTGATGGAGTGTGTGTACTCGGCCACGATGCAGTTAATGTTATCATGACTCATTCTGGAGATTAAAAGCAAAGTTGATTTATTAGTGTGTGTTCACTAGCTTTGCTCCTTCACTGGAATGAGCTGACAGCGCACACACACTCACCCCCACCCCCCCAATCAGCTTCTCTGGCTTTTCTCGCAGCACCAGCACAGGCCCATTATTATTGATCACTGCTGTTTTAGAATGGATGACCAATAAAGGGAAGTACACATTTTCATTTTTCCTCAGCAGAGGCAGCTTGTATCTCACTCTCTCCATTAAGTTCAGATTCGTCCAGGTTTGAAGGTGCTTTATTGACATGAGCAAATCACTGCATTTCTTTGCCCCGCAGGCACGCAGAGTATGTCCGCCTACACTTTCAGAAAAAAAAAAGCTGCACTTTTCAGGGCAGAGATGTAGTCGCTGGGGTGGTGCTCTTAAGGATATGAGTTCAGCAGCTTAAGTTAGGAGCATAATTGTATTATGTTCCCATGTAGCGACCTTTTATACCTTTTATTTAGAATAGAAACTGCCCACTTTCTTCTGGGAAGAGGAGCGTTGGACACTTTTTAACTCATTTAAATGAAATGAACACAAATATTATAGGACATGTGTCCAACCTTATTCTTGTATTTTCCTTTGAATCTTAATTCTTTTTTATAATCTCTCTCTATCCCTTAGAAGTTGGCAGCCTATGTTCCTTCTTATGCCTTAACTACTGCCACGTAAATGGTCTCTGTTCTGATAGGTTGCCCAGTACGGCATCTTTTTCAGAAAGCAATCTGGTTGCAATCTGTTTGCCTCAGACCCTCTAACATTTTCTTATTTTCTTATGTCTCAGACTCCTTGTAAAACTAATACAATACATTTTCTGACCTACAAACAGGGCAAAACTGCTTTTTGGAGTTTATTATACAAGTTGTGCCTCCATGATGGGTGTATTCACATTAGTGCATATACATAGGCAGTGATTATGAAAAATGGAAAACGTCCTGGGGTGATCGAGCAAGAGGATGGAACTGAACTCAACAGAGCATCTTTGGAGAGACCTGAAAATGGATGTATACCGCTACTTCCCAACCTAACTGGTTGAGCTGTCAAGCCATGAAGAAGAATAGGGAAAAAATTCTTTAAAAAGATGTGCCAGCGTAGGCCTAAAGCTGTAATACATGCTTTCAATATATGCGAGTTGAAAGGCCTGAAAATGGAATTAATTTTGTATTGATTAAACACCTCAAAAACTAGAGTTTGCTTTGTGTTATTTCAACAGTATTAATTTTAAGATTATTACTGGAACATAAAATTTGAAAAACTTCTAAGGGTCTGACCACACTCTGTACACACACACACACAAGCACACATGCAAATAAAAGATGTTGTGAAAGTGAAAGCTACTGAAAGCGCCCGGGGAGCAGTGACGGGGACGGTACCTTGCTCAAAGGCACCTCAGGGCAACCTATGGGTCTGAGATTTAAACCCATGACCTTCTGATCCTGGGGTCTAGTCCCTAACCACTAGGCCACCACTGCCCTTTTTTTAAATAAACAGTGAACAGTAAATGAGGTAACTGTAGTGGAAATCTCTGGCTCTTTATACAGAAAATTATTTTTCTGGCTCCCTCTGCCTGGTCAAGTGTGCCTGTTTGTAATTTGTGTGTGTATGTGTGTGTGTGTGCACACACTCCATCTGTGTTCCTGTGATCTCCAAAAGCTGATACAAAGAGGGTGGACACTTCACACACTCACACACACACACACACACACCACACTTGTGTGAAGGCATGACAGTATATGCGGCAGAAGAAGTGGTACGCTGCAGAGCTGACACTTTAATTTGATCGTTTAGACACATGATCATCCTGATTCAATCATGATTTCAGTGTTCTTCACCACATGCTTTTCTGTACACTCTCACACTTACACCTTCCTCTCACACTCAGGCATGCTCTACTTCAGCTCTCTCGTAGACATGAATACACGCATGCTTTCCCATTTTCACACAGCCTTCTAACCCTCATGCAGAACTCATCATCAGAGTAGGGTCTGCTATTTATTCCTGGCATTTCCAGCACTTGTCAGCAGGAGGCCTTGCATTAGCTGGTGTGATAGGCTTTTCTGTTTTCAGGTATTACAGTTTTGCATTTGTAGACAAGAGTAGGCGTGTATCAGCCACTGCTCATGCAATTCACTTGTTTTTGTCCAGCTGTTACAATTTTATTCGACAATATGATGATTCAATAATTATCTAATAATGATCGATCACACTTGGTAGCACTCAGTGGAATAACTCTAAAATTGTACTGAGCAACTGAATATCTGTTTGCCGTCTGCTTGCTGTGGCTCAGAGGAGCTGAACTTAATGTCTCTGAGATTGTGAGTAACTAGTAGACGAGGTTGTTCAAGCCAGAAAAAAGATATGCTCAAATAGGCCAGGTGTAGTTTAGGTTTGACCAATATCTCAAAGCTTATTGGGTACAAAGCTATTAAAGCTATTACAGCTATTAAACTTTAGAAGTACAGAATGTTCAGGTGATGATACTCTAATGTGATAAAACCTGTAAGCCTCAGTTGTGATTTGTGTAAACTGGCAGCCTGTTCTTGTTGGTCACACAATTGGAATCATTGTCACAAAAACTGCAATGAGATGTTTTCCCAAAGCTGTTTTTTAAAATCATGATAACAACAATGTATTATAGGTTCTGAAAGGTTATATGCCCTCGAGCATATATAATGAATAAACTTAAAAAAGGTGTTTACAAATTTTCAGTATATTTTTAGGTTTGTCAATGTCTAGCCAGAAATAAAATGTGTGTATGTATAAAAATAGGACGTTTACTTCTGTAGGCTTACAAATGCAGTTAAATCAATAAAATAAAAATTTTCACATTAGCCAATAACTTCACCCAATCATTCTGCACAAATCTGTTTGAAATACCTCATTTTTTCATTTTGCAATCATTACCTTTATCATAGTCTCTATAATGTAATGTTAACTGACGTTTAGGACCAGGTGATGTTAGAACGAATTGATCCTGCCTATTACTCAGACACACATCACACTAGAATGAACATACATTCTGATGTTCAATATAATACACAAAAATCACTTTATTCTAATTCAAATGCATATCAGGATCACATTGATTCCTCCCTAGATCAGTCCTAACTCAGGACAGAATACTGTGCTTAAACTCAGACTTTGACCCTAGGTTATAAAGTGTAGCTGATAAAAATCCAGGTGATGAGATAATGTGCATAATTGCCAACATGTAAGGGTGGTTTTGAGAGTCCAATTCTGGGATTTGTAATCAGTTATGAATATTACAGAGTTTTATTATAGACCTGTTCCTCAGAGTGAGCTGGACCAAACACTAAAAGTAGCTCTAAATGTGGGTCAAAGATAGGCTGCAAACACTCAGATGCAGACTGTATGTAAGCTGTTTCTTCTTGAATATACCCCCCACCCCCCTGCAGCTGCAGCATCTACCCTTCTGGGAATGCTTTGCACTAGATAGGAGAACATTCTGTGCAGACTTGATTGCATGCCATGAGAGCATTAGCAAAGTGAGATACTGATGCTGGATGATTAGTACTGGATCAAAAACGCACCACAGCCCAATGCTCTGCTAACTGACACTGGCCATTGGGTATAGAGATCTTAGACTCATGTACGTTCAACATTCTGTTGACCATGCTTTTCTTCAGAGATTATATGACTTGCGTGTGCAGAATTGAAAGGCCGTGTCAGCAATGGGTGCACCTTGAAGAAGCCCCATTCACTAATTAGAAAGTGTGTTGGGATGCAATAGGTTATTTGTCTGGTACGATGCTTGTAATGGCCCAAATTAGGCCCAGATACATGTGGTGGCATTTGATCTTTCTCCAGCTGAATAATAGACTCGCTGCTGAATGGAATGACTGCGGAATAGACAAAACCAGATAAAGCATTCAGATCTCTTTTATTTGAAAGGATCCACTCATGGTGGCTCAACGATGGTAAGCTAATTCTCTGAAGTGACACTTGAGCTGCATCAGGGGATTCTATTTTGTTTACATGGCGAATGGGGAAGAATTCTTATAGATGGTGTCTGTGCAAATACGCATAAAAAGAAAAGCACTAGATGCAGCTTATTCCTATCCTGATATGAACTTTCGGGGAAATGACAAACTTCTGAAAGCTCAGCCAGAATAAACACAATATGTTTAAGAAGATTTTAATCTGCAGAAACGTAGCAGCTCGCATTTGTCCTGGGAAATCTGATTCTGAAGCCTGACTTCAAGATGCTCAAAAAGAGCTCCTGCAAATGTACTCACTTATAAAGGGATCTGTAATCTCAGCAAGACCCGACAGCTTGGCAAGGCTCTTATATAAGGACTGTCAGTGATGATGTCAGTGCTGAATGATGTTGTACGTTTTAAGCCATTTTTCAGACTGTCTCCATCAGACTGGCATAGTCTTCATTACTCCACAAAATGAATACAAGACTCTTAGGAGAAGGTACGCAGAGAGCAGGAGTGGGAGAGACATAGAGAGGGAGGAAGTAGTTATTTGTATACAGCTGCACTAATGTTGTCTCAAGTAAACTGCGCCTCACATTTACCACAGATCTCTGAATTTCACCTCTGCACATTTAACCTACCTCTGGCCATCTGATGGGAAACCAGTGACTCAGGCTAAATGCCAACAGCAAGCAGTCATCTTCTCTCCACTCCAGTGATCCTTCCAGGACGAGATATAGACCTAAGGTTTCAAAGAGTCATTCCTTAATTTTATTTGAGGCAATAGTTGCTGTGTAGTGGCCTTACAGCAATTTATTCTGAATAAGGTTTAAAACCTTCTTTTGGTGCCTGCCTAACTGAGTAACGGATGTCAGAGGTCAGCGATTGCCTTCTCTGCATGCTCATTGGTTTTGGAGGCGTTCCTTGTGGGTAATTAATACCAGTGGTCTTTTCTGAAGACCTGATGATGCAGTTTATGACTATGTTGGGGAAATTTTCACACAATATAAAGGATAGCTGTTTATGTTAAACACACACACACACACACACACACACACATGAACACACACACACGCACACACATACACACACACACAGAAATAGTGCAATTTAAGATATAGTTTTGTGATGAAAATGATATGTGTGTGTTCATGTGTGAGCACTGAGTGGATGTGTAGGCTGAGCTGTCACTGTGTTGCAGTATCCGAAAGGTTGCCTTTATTCTCTTTCTTCAGAACTCAGGGGTTTTTCATCTCCCTCTGCTTCTTTCGCCTCTATCCTTCTCTTCTTCTCATTAGTGTAATGTTCCTGCTTCTGTGCCAAGGGAGTGGGGTGACTCATACCATCTCACTCACACACACACACACACACACCGTTTCTCTCTGACAATTTCTCTCTTTTGCTCTCATCTCATATGTGCGTACACACACACACACACACACACACGTCTTGCCTCCATCCTTTGCTGCAAAAATCACATTATACAGTCTCAAGTGTCTTTTTCCTGCTTCTTCAAAGTATGTGAACAGACACTTAAATACCTAAAAATAAATATTTTCTGAGAGATCTAGAAAACAAATACATTCTCACTGCATTTACCTGGCTTTATATACTTGGGGATTATTGGGAATGATATCCATATTCTGTGTCTCACAATAAAACTGAGTATCCTACCAAGCATTCAGATGGAATTCTCCTCTGTCCACAAGAAGTGGAAGATATCCTCTCTCTGACTCTGCATTTCCATTTTTCTGTGCTTGTTTTTCTTCTGTAGGTGGCGGGACCATGTCCTCAGTACACGGGGACATCTCTGACTACCATATAAGTGGTGAGAGTGATAAAGAGACTTATTATAAGAGAGAAGCACTTATTGTATCTATTGCTAACAGATGACTTCTATAATGTTTTGTGCTTGTGCCTCAGTGGTCCGTGATCCACCTGCCTGGGAGGTTGGTGTGTATGTGTTTGGGTTTCTTGTCCTACTTCTTGTAGTGGGGCTAAACCTGTGGAAGCTATGGAAGTCTGGCTCTTTCCCTGCTCCCTCCCCATACCCCAACTTTGACTATCGCTACTTGCAGGAAAAATATGGAACCTCCTACTCTGAAGTCAGACAGAAGGTAAAAGATTTCTCTGTTTCAAACTGACTCATACTTCCTGTCAAAAATAGCCCATATATTGCATTCGCCACCAACCATGCCCCTTGAGAACAATGTGTCTGCAAAGTCTAATTTCAGAGCTAACCTGCCAAACCTGATCCAGCTATTTACTACAGAGGCTTAGAAAAGAAGAGGAAGCAGTTTTAACCTGGCCAAGCCACTAGAACTAAAACAGTTTATTAGCCAAATTCATGGTCTAATATAATTAATATGGATCTGCAATGTTTGTTTTTGTATGCTTATATATATGATATATACACATATAGAGTGATCTGAAAAAATTAGGACACCCCATTAAATATTCAGTTCTTTATTAAGAAATGTTCACATTTAGATGTCTAATCTTGCAAGTGATTTAATTGCAGGTAAACAATAAAAATTCTAACTGAGGAAAAAGACTGGACACCCTACCCCTTAATAGCTAGTGTTTCCCCTTTTGGCTGAAATAACCACGGTGAGATGCTTCTTGTAGCATCTACCAGTCTGTGACAACGGTCTGAGGAAAGTTTGCCGCACTCCTTAATGCAGAATTGCAAGCTGTGAGATGTTTGAGGGGTTTCTTGCTTGTATAGCCTGTTGTACCCCACAGCATCTCAATGGGATTAAGGTCTGGGCTTTGACTCGGCCACTCCAGGATTCTCCATTTCTTAGTTTTCAGCAAGTCCTTGGTGGATTTACTGGTATGTTTTGGGTCATTGTCATGTTGCAGGGTCCAGTTCCGCTTCAGCTTTAATGTGCTTACAGATGGTCTCACATGTTCCTCAAGCACCCTCTGATACATATAATATATACTATGTGCCCTTGCAGAACACATGCCTGTTTTTGAGAGCTGTTCAGCAAACCTTTGCAGCACTGCATAAAAACGTGGGGCAACAACACGCATATAGTTTATCCCATGTGAATCAACCAATCACATGGGTGACAGTCACCTTTGTGACGGGTAAACAGGGACTAGGTTTGAACAGGAAAAGCGATGGTGGCCACTGATGTAATCTCTCCCATTACAGTGCATTGCAGCCTCTAATCACCGGAGGGCATCATCAGCGAGTCGTAAGCCCAGCCTGCAACTAGCAGACACACCTGATGGATTCCGGGAGCTGGGGACACTGGAACTAATGAGCAGGGAGCTGGACCCGAGCGGAGGTGGCCTGAACCGCTCCATCTCCACCGACTCACTCTGCTCCATTTCCTCCATTGCCCACAACTTCGGCCATGACTTCACAGTGGGCCAGCTGGAAGTGACACTAGAGCTGGAGGCACGGGCCTCCCTCCTGCACATCACCCTGCACCAAGGCAAAGACCTGCTGGAGAAAGAGGAGGAGAACTTCCCTGGCTGTTTTATTACCGTCATGCTGCTGCCTGATGAGATCAATGTGGGCATTACAAGGGTGAGGAGCAAAAAATACAAATGTCACCATTAGTACAGTAGGTTGTGGGCTCAAGGGGCAGGTTAATATCACTGTCAGTTGCAACTATGTCAGGTTGAAAAATGTCTAATTTATGAACATAAGTGAGGAACTTCAAGTTGGTGAGTTTGAGGGTATATGATATTTACCTCTCATTTATTCATATTCAGATAATTTATGTGAACACTGACAAATGACAGTACCAAACAGGAAGTGCTGGGGCAATGAATAGCTTTTATTGTTAAATTCTAAAAGAAACTGCTGGTCAGTCAGGCAGATGATGTTTGTGCTGTAACAAGGATAGAAAAACTGCAGAAAGCATAAGAGGATTGATGAAAACCAATTGGTAAAACCAAACACATAATTGATCACAAAAAAAGAATCTGTTGCAGCCTTAATTGGGATCACATGGATCTTGTAAAGTCTGTCCACTGTTCATCAGTCACTAGGGTCTTGCAGTGATGATGGGCAGCAGCATTAAAAGCCACACAGAGAGGATTATAATGCAGCCTAAATGTCCCTCATTTGGCCAGCAGTGCTGAGAGGGAGAACAAGGCAATGATGACATAAGCATTTCTGCTTGTGATGGTCCCAGAGCAAATGGAGCCTTCTCTGAGCACTTTCAGGATAAATATGGATGAGAGCCTGTCACAGCATGTAAAACTGACAAAATGTGAAGTTGAGGCAAATGAAAGGCAGATATAAACTTGAAATTTATAGGCTTGAAATTTGTTGTCAAGAAACGGCAAACATTGCATATACTATAAACTACATACTTTATAGTATTTAACACTTAGCGGACATGACAACCACATGATATCTCACATTATAGAATCTTGCCCAAAATGACCTTAATATGCACATCTTCACATTTTTCCTTCAATTATGCAAGGCAATGTAGCAGCAATTAAAAAAAAAAATTCACACTGTGACAGGGTCTAACATCACACCTCCTTTCACTTCCTATAGCAACATGTGAATCTCTTTAATAACTACTTTACATGCCCTACAGCTTGAGCACTCCGTAAACTTGCATTAAAACCCCTAGACATTATGGAGGTTCCTATTTTTGAGACAACTGTGTTGTCAAATCATTTGGCATGAGATTGGACTATTTCTGCCATTTCACACTTTGTTCTCTAACTTGGGATTGTTTCAAGCTCACTTCCACTTGCGTTTGAAAAAATTATATTCTCCGCTTGGCCTACTGTTTATGTAGGTCACTCAGTGGGGGGTGTCCTGGCTTTGTGAAGAACTGTGGTGATGCTGGCATTCCTCCAAACCCTTTTACTCTGAGATTCCTAATCATGCTGTAAGGGCTATGATGGTTACATCAGTCGATTTAGCCAATATTCATGCTTCCACTTGGCAGGTCTCACCCTGAGCAGGTGGTTAGTTTTTACAGGCGTGACTTTGGTTTGTGATGGTGTGGAAAAGGTTCTCAGGCCTCAGATCCATTTAGTGCTGGTGCAGTTCTGGAGCAGTTCTGCCTTGTTTCATTATTTCACTGACACAAACAGGCTAGTTTTTCTTAATCTTTCATATTCTACCACAAAATCTGGATTCTTTTGGAAGACCTGTGCTAATATAAGTGCAGGTTAACAATGTTAATTTAAAGAAAAGAGAGGGATCTATTTTAGGGTTATGGCCTAGGCTTAAAAAAATTATTTCATTAAAGATTTGCTGCACTTCCTTATATTATAGAGAAAAAGTGAAATCTCTGGAAAACCATGGTAGCAGACATAAGCAACATAATGTACTTTATAAAATGTTTGTGCTTTTAATGATGGTTAAACTATAGTATTAATGTAGCAGCCCATCTATATGAGCATCTATAAAGTTTAATCACAACTGCCCACAATTCCTTTGAGCAGCATTTCAAAGCACCCTTGTCAGCATCTTTTCCACCGTGGCTTAATGATGTATTCTGATGCACCGCTGTCTTCTGCAGGTTCAGAACAATGCCTTCACTGTGTTGTTTGATGAACGCTTCTCAGTCCCATTGGATGCAGCAGCTCTGGAGGACAACAGCCTGCGTTTTGCTGCATTTGGGATTGACACAGATGAAAGGAACATAAGTGCAGGAGTGGCTGAACTTAAGCTGTCCGATCTGGACCTGTCCATCCGACCCTTCAATGCCTGGCTCTACCTGCAGGACATTAACAAGGTTCTAAGGCACTTGATCTACTTCTTTCTGAAAGATTTATAGCAAGGAATAAAAATCACAGGAAATCTAAAATATATATTTGTTATCAACTGTAAAAACTGTAAAATGTGTCCTCACAAACTATTTTTACAACTCATTACTTCATCTTTTCCGCTTCTTTTCCGGTCATAAAACCGGAAAAAAAACTGATTTCTAAGTGTAACTCAGTAGTGGTGTTTTTGTATATTGCACTTTTGCTGGTTGTGACCAGGCTGCTTAATGTTTATGTAGGCTGTGGATGCTGTTGGGGAGATTCTGCTCTCGCTCAGCTACCTGCCCACAGCGGAGCGTCTCACTGTGGTTGTGGCTAAAGCAAAGAACCTGGTCTGGACAAATGGCAAAACCACTGCAGGTCAGCCTCACAAAACTTCCTCTGTTTTCCAGTTTTGTTTAAGCTGTCCCTTTCCTTATCCCCTCCCCTTCCTGCTTTGCTTTTGCTGCTTAAGTGGTGCTGTGTCTTTTGAACAGATCCATTTGTGAAGGTTTACCTCCTCCAAGACGGAAGGAAGATCAGTAAGAAGAAAACCTCCATTAAAAGAGACGACACTAACCCTATCTTCAATGAGGCTATGATTTTCTCTGTGCCTGCCATTGTGCTACAGGTGATACACGTTACCAAATTAAAGCAGAACATACTAAAAGAAGCAGAATATCAGTTATACAGGGTGTCACTCAAGCACCCCACGAAGAAGAGGAGATGTTTGTTTACAGTCACTAAATCAAGCAGGATTGTTGCAGTTAGTAGCTTGATCTGAGCTCAATGAGGACAATGATTGACAAGGTACACCCATTGTCAACTGAGCCTCCTTTGTCAATGAGTTGCTCATACATTACAATTTGTGTTCAATGCATATTTCCATAATACAAAGAATTGTACATGCAACGTTTTTGATGCCACTAATGACAGTCATGTACTGAAGTTGAGGACATGAATTGACTCAAGGTAAGTGGTAAAGAAACCTTTTTTAAAGAATTTTGAAGCTACATTCTGGTAAGCCACAGTGTTCATGCACTTACAATGCATTTCTTAGGCACTTCAAAAGCAGATTTTGAAGTAATCATGGTTTTTTAGTGGTGTCACTAGTGTCAGGTTTTGGGGCAGTTACTTGAACGAGTTTATAATTCTTGATATTCTGATTGGTTTCTGAAAAATTAAACTCATTACTTATTAGTTCACTTCTACACTATTTTGTAAAACCCAATAAGGATGTGTAAACTAGAAAGTAAAAGGGGAAACAGATATAGTAGAAATATATTAGAAATAGATACTCACAGTAAACTTTAGCATGTCATTTACTGACTACTTGGACTTGATTAAAATGATAAACTGCTTATGCTGTTGGAAACCATTGATGCAATTCTGAAGAAGTTCAGGTTCAGTTCTTTATGAATCAAATATAAAGCTTACTGAGCTGTTTTTGAATGAAAATTAAGTCTGGTCTGTGTAGGTGGAGATGGGGCTCGCTGTCCTTTTGGCATGAGGACATTTATCTTATTCCTATTATGGGGAAATTAGATACTTGTATAGATTCAGATCAGAGTTTATGGTGCTTGTGCTGTGCCACTCATATTCACTGCTGTTAATGCACAGTCAGCTGTTGCAAGTAGCACATGTGAGCGGATGATCTATGTGAAATGAATGCTTTCAATGCATTAATATTTCTTTTTAATTCAGTTTCATGCTGTGAAAAGTAATTACATATCTGTAACATTAATCTGCTCTGCATTACCCTTTTTGTTTACTGGGCAGAGGATCTATCTATAGATAAAAATCTTATTAATGTTTGTTTGAGTGTTTCTAGGCAACCGTTTACTGATCAGGAGGCAACATACACTCCCTGCTTGCTGTATATTCTTTCTGACATATGATGTATATGTGTAATGCATGTGTCTCGTGTGTAGGACCTGTCTCTGAGGATGACTGTGGCTGAGAACACAGATGATGGGCGCGGTGAGAACATTGGTCATGTGATTATTGGGCCAGAAGCTAGCGGGATGGGGATTACCCATTGGAACCAGATGCTGGCAACGCTGCGGAAGCCTGTCTCCATGTGGCACCCACTCCGGAGGACCTAACCAGACCTCCCCGCTCGTCTGCCTGCATGGTGCCTACTGTCTCAGTGACCCCACCTGAAAGACTGTTTAAAAGGCAGAGAGAGTGTCTTTTTTTCAGGAAACAAAATCATTGTCTTTTTAAAGCAGCACTACAGTCAGATCCACAGAGCGGATGTGTTCTTGTAAAAAACTGAGACTCTGCCTGTCTCTGCTTTAAATCCCAGGTCCTTTTATCCAGGTTAAAACAGTCTTCATTTGTAGCAGTTATAACAGGGTGGCTGACCTGAATAAGAAGACTGAATAGTCAACACAGTGTTGTAGTCATTTGTTCTGTTGTGCAGTTGTGTTATGGATTAGTGGCCACTTTCTATTCAAGTAGTGGTTATTATTATTAGTATTATTATTACTTCTTCTACTTATGTTACTATTTAGCATTTTGTTTTGATATTCGGTAAATAGCAATAGACAAGTTTGTATGATGGACAGACCTTTCTCTCTTACTCCCTAACTGTGCAGTAGTTCAAGCAGAGTGAAAAAATGCCATCCCTAGACTTCAGTTATATCTCCCTGCACATCTCCTTCCTGCCGCAGAGTAACCACAGACAAAAACACAGGAGTTGTTGGTGCTGTGTGGTGTGATGTTGGAAAGCTCAGCATTGTAATATAGTCTTATTTCTCACACTCTACACATACCTTGTGTTTGCCTGCATTTCCACTTTTTCAAGCCTTTGAATTAAGAGTTTAGAGTTTCTTCCAACTGCTCCAGAAGACTCTGTCTTGAGTTTACACACATCTCTTTCGTTTGGGTTTGCATTCTGCCCACAAACAGGTGGAAAAAGTTGTTTCACCTTCAAACGTTATCAACTACAGTGAGTAGTTTGGCAATAAAGATTCTCTCCTTCAACAGAAAATCAATTAACATGTTCATATTCTAGCAGAGGATTATCGTCACATGCGAGCAAGTGGCCGATTAGGTTTTAACCACATTAACCAGACTGTATGTTTTCTAACTGTAGCCTACTTGACTAGCCTGTATGAAGTATCTCAGTTTCACAACTAACCACATTTTGCATTACACACAGCTTCATCCTGTGCCAAATTGACCACTAGAGAAGCAATATTTTCATTTAGGCTTGAATCTACATTTAATGTTTGTGATCTTTCATGAGATTTAAAAGCTAAAAAAATGGAAAAAAAAAACAAAAATATTTTACAGTGCATGAAAGTGTTATGGATATGGCATTCTGATGTTCAAATATAAGACTCTTTAAATAAACTAATGCCTCAGATTGTTTCTTTCAAAGTGGAAATGTAACCAGTGCACCACCAAAAAAAAAAAATGGCAAAGAATATGCTTTTCAGTTTTTGTAAGCAATTGTCAATTTCTAAACAGTTAGACATACACTCACAAACAAACATGTTGAACAACACACTTAGTGTTCATGAACACCCATATCAGAAATCTTTTGTGATTTAACCTATTGGGATGTAGTCTCTATTATGGACATGCTATAACATTTATTTTGTAAGTAACTGTAAATTTCTGAACAGATTTCTGAATAGTAAGACAACACCCACAGATTTAAAAGGTTGAATGACAAATTTTACATAATTAGTTTTCAAATATGTTCACATGCTGGGAATATGTGTAGCAGTTCAGGGCCATTAAGGATAGGAATGGAAATGTACGCACAAGTGAACAGAGTGTGTTGAGCCGATGATCTGCCTGTGGATCCATGGAGGTGTTTAGGAGAGATGGCAGTTGAGTTTCTGACCAGATTGATTAACACAATCTTGGAAAGTGAGCGGACGCCTGAGCAGTATACTGTTACTGATTTTCCAGAATAAGGGTGATGCACAGAGCTGTAGTATCTATAGAGGAATAAAGTTGATCAGCCACAGCATGTAGTTATGGGAAAGAGTAGTGGAAGATAGGTTAAGAAAAGAGAGAAAAAAAGAGATGATGATCAGTGAACTGCAGTATGGTTTCATGATGAGACAGATGCAACGTTTGCTCTGATGGTGTTGATACAGTACAGAGAAGGTCAGAAGGAGTTACATGGTGCCTTTGTGGACTTGGAGAAAGCAAATGACAGGGTGCCTAGAGAGGAGTTGTTTTGTATGAGGAAGTCAGGAGTGGCAGAGAAGTATGTGAGAATAGTTCAGGATATGTATGAGGGCAGTGTGACAGTGGTGAGATCTTCAGTAGGAGTGACAGATGCATTTAAGGCAGAGGTTAGATTACATCAAGGATCAGCGCTTAGTCCATTCTTGTTGGCCATGGTAATGGACAAAAGTGAGTGGTTAGGATGCAGGGAGTAGAGGTGGCAAAGGTGGAGGAGTTTAAATACTTGGGATCAACAGTTCAGAGTAACGGTGAGTGTGGAAGAGAGGTGAAGAAAAGTGAAAGCGAAAGTGACGACCCTTGTCATTGCAAGGTCACAGCACAGCACACAGTGAACCACAATGAAATTGGACCTCTGCATTTAACCCATGCACTCAAACACTGTGCAGCAGGGGACAGCTATTGAAAGCACCCAGGGAGCAGTGACGGGGACGGGGACTTGCTCAAGGGTACCTCAGTGCAACCTACTGGTAAGGTGTTTGAACCCACAATCTTCCGATCCGGGGCCAACTCCCTAACCACTAGACCACCCCTAGAAGAGAGTGCAGGCAGGTTGGAATGGGAGGAGAAGAGTGGCTGGAGGGATTTGTGACAGACAGGTACCAGCGAGTGTAAAAGGGAAGGTTTACAGGACAGTAGTAAACGGGTTGTACAGGTAGTGGAGAAGGGTAAGTAGTGTATGGGTTGGAGACGGTGGCACTGACAAAAAGACAGGAGGCAAAGCTGGAGGTGTCAGAGTTAAAGATGCTGAGATTTTCGTTGGGTGTGACAAGGATGGACAGGATTAGAAATTAGTATATTAGAGGGACAGTTCAGGTTAGACGTCTTGGAGACAAAGTTAGAGATGGAATGTTGCGTTGGTTTGGACATGTCCAGAGCAGAGACGAGGATTTTATTGGGAGGAGGATGTTGAAGATGGTGCTGCCAGGAAAGAGGAAAAAAGGAAGACCAAAAAAGGAGGTTTATGGACATGGTGAGAGAGGACATGAAGGTGGACGGTTTGAAGGAGGAAGATGCAGAGGACAGGAAGAAATGGAAATGGATGATCTGCTGTGGCAACCCCTAAATTGGAGCAGCCAAAAGAAGAAGATATGTTCACGTTTGCAGCCTAAATGTTGGCAGACATGAATCATTCCATGTCCAAGAATAAGCATCTTATATTTATAATGAATATATATATTAAAAAACAAGCAAACAAACAAATAAAAAAACATGCTATGTGGTACTGCGACGGACCTGCGACGTACTTCAGAATAGATAACAGCAGTAAGACAGTAGTAAGATAAGGAAACAGGAATCACTGTGAATATGCTGTGACTAAATAAGGGTTCTAACATTGTGATGCTGTTGGGGCCTTTTTGTGTGAGCTGTTCCTTATTGGAACTTCTAGGGGCCAGTTGGCTACCAGCTTTGTTTGAATATATAGTCTTTTAACTTGATTTTAAACATGACAGCTATTAGTGCAGAGATCATAAAGTTAGATATAACTAACCCAAGCTATATTTTCAGGCCACGCCAATCTAGAACATATCTCTTCAATAGTGGTGAATCATGTGATTAGACACCTGTCTAAAAGCAGAAAAGCTGGGGATATTTTTGCTTTTTATTTTGTTAAGTGATTCTGCAGTCTGCTTTGAGAGGCAATGCTGATTTTATTCCCATTATTATGTTCAATTAGTTTGGATTTAAAGAGAGCTACATGTTCCTGAGGACCTCACAAGCCTCTTTGGTCAGGCGGGTGGGCCGTGAACTGTGAAAGGTGGGATAACCCTTGCACTAGATCACTACACTGTCCAAAACAACTTTGTGGACACCTGGACACCCCTCTAGCTGACGCTTCCTGACCATTTTCATTGATTCCGACTGATCTCAAACTTATGTGGATATGCATGCTAATCAGCGCTTACAATGTTTTTACCGAGACCATTAGCTACAGATTAGGCAAAATCAGGGCGGGCGTTTTTCGGCGACCAATCGAAATTTACCCAGGGTACTCCATGTCCAATGGGAGGGCGTGTTGGAGTTGAGGGTGGGGCTTACTGGAGTTCGTTAACAAAAGCAACCCAGGCTGTCAGGAGCGGAGTCTGATCGAGCTGTGTGTAAACCGCAGGAGAGGATGGCGGAAAGCAGGGAGAAAGCCACGGACCAGATGAAACTGTGGAAGGAGAGTAAAGGATCTCAGGTGTGCATAGTTATTTGTCGTTATTAACTCTTTATGGTTATTTTCATGGCCTGTTTGCTCGCTAGCTAGCGCCGCGCAGTGACAGGCGAAGGTCGAGTGAACAGACAGACAGACAGACACTGGTTAAAATACTCGGTTCAGTGCTACAAAAACGTTCTTCCCCATATCAATATTTCCCTTTTTGTTCACAATTAAGCCCTATTTGGAAACTAACGTTGGGAGCAGTCAAGTTAGGTTGCGCTGACTCTGTCGAATTCACGGCCACTGCAGCAGTTAAGTCTTCTTTCCACAAATAAGCCCACCTGCCAGCTCCCGCTGAGGAGATCGGCTCCTGAATGGCAGGTAAACATGTCAGGTCCCGAACATGTTGCTTTAATATCGTGTGGCGGGGATGTGAGAAGCACTTCCGAGGGTTTGGAGTCGATGAGCCGAGTCCGTGCACACAGCGCCCTGACTCCGACGGGCCCAGCACACAGACCGAGCGCACCATCCCCGTTAGATGCTCTTTCAATTAGGAAACCTCGTGCATTTATTGACCTTTATTCAGTTATTTATTGATTAAACTTAACGCCACTTTCTTTCAATATTATTCCTCAAAATAAATAAGAGAAATGATGGGCACAGATAAAGCCACAAGTCGAGGCTCTGGGATTGTCTCCATCAGTCTGAACTAATCTTGCTGCATTTCTGCAACAATGTATAAAAAAAACAAGTGTTCTGCTCTATAGTGGGCCCGCTGATTGTTTTATGCAGATTGTTTTGGGTTTCATCTTCGCAGAATGTCAAAATGAAGGTGTTATTAATTGAGAAGCTTTATGTACTGCACATGCCACAGGTGAGATGAGCAGCGGCGGTCTAGTATGAAGTTCAAGTCTTTCTATAGTTCGACCTACGGACTAGTCTCCTGCCTACCACACAAGACCCTTGCCCTGAGTAGACTCGCCCGCTTGCTTCCACTATCAGGATTGGTCTAAAATATCGGGCAACTGAGAACCAATTGGAGCATGGCAGCATTGATCACTACAGCCTGAGTGGCTGCCTCACTGCTGTTTGTGTCTGCAGTTGATTTTTAACAGGAGCCTTCACTAGTGTGTTTATGTAACCACCAGTGACCAAGGACTGTCAGAATAAAGGGGCAAAGGCCTGTAATTGGAGCCAAAAGTACATAGCACTGTGAAAACTTCTGCAAAGAGGATTATTTCAGCAATAGTGTCTGCAGTGAAGGATAGCACTTCTGGAGGTCCTGGTGACGGTCATGTGTCGGGCACTGGATCCCTTAAACAGCAATAGTGGACATCGTTCAGTTCCTCAGTCTCACAAGTGCACAAAATATGTCTTCAAATAACCTCGTTACATAAATTCTAGTGATCTTGCAACAAACATGCGGTTTAGTAAAATAAATGCTTAATCCACCACTCTTTTCACTTCACACAAGAAGAATTAAAGAAGCATTGGTGTTTATTTTAACCACTGCTTGCTTTCTTTGGTTGATTAACTTTTATTTATTTATTTATTTTATTTCTTTACCTTCATTTTTTTATTATTTTTTTTCCTAGAACGCATTGCAGAAAAATGAGTTTCTGCTATGTAGGAACAAATTATCAGATCAAAAGAAGTCTTAATAGTAATTGTGAGTACAGTAAGTGTTTTACTTACCTGGTTTGTTTCATTTGGCAGCATTATTTTGGTTCACCAAATGCCCTGTCATGCTTATGCACAGTGCTGGCTCTGTCATTTACTTAAGCACTGGCGGGAATCAGGCTTAAGCACATACATTCGGTTCTCCACATTGCTGTTTATATACATTTTGAATTGTCTAATTGTTGTTCTGTATGACATATGCATTAAGTTATTTGCTATGTTGTTATTACAATTAAGCATGTAAAAGTGTGAGCAGGTCCTGGATCTAGAGAGCTAGACAGTTTTGAGGCTAAACTTTCACATATCCTTTGATACTGAAAGACCTCAGTTTGATGCTGGTTCTTTTGTTCCATGCTGTTTTCCTGTCTCAGGGAGCAGATGTTCTGACCACAGGAGCAGGTGTTCCAATAGGTGATAAGCTGAACGTTCAGACGGCAGGGCCACGGGGGCCTCTGCTTGTGCAGGATGTTGTCTTCACAGATGAGATGGCTCACTTTGACCGGGAGCGTATTCCCGAAAGAGTGGTGCATGCCAAAGGAGCAGGTCTGTCATAATGAACAAACACATGCGTGCACACACACACACACACACCAATCTAAAGCTGATCCATGATGGCTCCATATAGAAAATGAAAGATTTAGTCTTTGGCATCCCTCTGTGGTGGGTCAAGTTTGCAATGGTGTGGCTTACAGAAATAAAGACTTGTTCAGCTCTTGTATGAGTATAAATATAATCACTGTTCCAAACTCTAATTAGTTGGGTTGATGAATGCAGCAGTGCAACATTGAAATGAAAATGCATTTGAAACACTGTCCTCTGCTTTCTCCTCAGGTGCATTTGGCTACTTTGAGGTGACCCATGACATTACACGCTACTGCAAGGCCAAGGTGTTTGAACACGTTGGCAAAACGACCCCCATCGCTGTGCGCTTCTCAACTGTTGGTAAGACTCTCTTCTATTTGCTGTCCAAAGGGTTGTTGTCGTCTCCCTGGACAAATAACTCCCTTGAATAAGTAGGAACAAATCAAAATATTTTCGTTGTTGTGTAACTGTTCGCTAGATAGCGTTCGGTGCTTGGATGCCAGCACTGCAGGAGTTGGGACTCTGTATGTTGACTGTTCTTTGGCAGAAAGTAGAATATGCCAACTAATGCTGTAACAGATGCCTTGACAGTTGTCCCACTGAAATGATGCCAAATACAACTTGTGTAATAGCTTGTAGGTGCACATGTCCTGATCCTCATTGTAAAGAGTGTGGCTTAGTCAGTTAATAGAGACCTGGAGAGTTGCGCTGTTGCACCTTGAACATCTTCATATTGTTTTGTTTGTTTGTTTGTTTTGATTTCTTAAGTGTATGGAGTGTGTTTGTTTAGTACTTCCTAGAAAAACAAGAACAGCCAACCAATGAATTTTTTATTTAAAAAAAACCAAACAGGTACTTACATTAATTTTATACCTAGAATATAATATAAGATATAATTGACTCCACATTAACAGATATTGTATAAAATGGTGTGTGTGTAGCTGGTGAGTCTGGCTCAGCTGATACGGTAAGGGATCCTCGAGGTTTTGCTGTCAAGTTCTACACGGAGGAAGGCAACTGGGATTTGACTGGTAACAACACGCCCATCTTCTTCATCAGAGATGCACTGCTGGTGAGAGATTACGCTGAGAAAGTGATGTTGGTTCATTATTCTTGTAGAGAATAACAAAGTAGAGACTAGCTTTCTTATGGTGTGCATATTCACGATGTTTTCTGAGTTCATCTGTTTGTATGTTTGTGTCCAGTTTCCTTCCTTCATCCACTCTCAGAAGAGGAATCCTCAAACTCATCTGAAGGATCCTGACATGGTGTGGGACTTCTGGAGTCTGCGTCCAGAATCTCTTCATCAGGTGTCGTGTCCTCTTGAAAAATGTAGTGGGAAGCACAGGTTCTTTTGGGTTTTCAACAAAAAAAGTTTTTGTTCGAATCTTTTTATTTTTGCCATTCCTTTGTACTAAACCTTTTTTATGTATACAATCACAATATTAATTCTAGAGATGAGACAAAAAATAAAATGGCTTAAATTATCTAAAGATATTCATAGATTTAAGAGGCAGTGTAGGATAAACTGTTTGTGGGTGCATCTTTTTAACTCGCCATTATCAGTCAAAACAAAGTTGTCAAAAAGTAGTGATCTATAACTAAACATTTCTCAGTCTGATTTTTTTTTTTTTTTTTGCTCTGTTTCACTCTCTTTGCTCCAGGTGTCTTTCCTTTTCAGTGATCGTGGACTCCCTGATGGATTTCGCCATATGAATGGATATGGATCGCACACTTTTAAACTAATCAATTCCCAGGGTCACCCTGTCTACTGCAAATTCCACTACAAGGTGCGTGTGTGTGTGTGTGTGTGTGTTTTAATTCAATAATTAGAGAAAGGTACATACTCACTCTCGCTCTCTCTCTCTCTCTCTCTCTCTCTCTCTCTCTCTCTCTCTCTCTCTCTCTCTCTCTCTCTCTCTCTCTCTCTCTCTCTCTCTCTCTCTCTCTCTCTCTCTCTCTCTCTCTCTCTCTCTCTCTCTCTCTCTCTCCTCTCTCTCTCAGACTAGTCAGGGCATTAGAACCTGCCTGTGGAGAGCAGATCGTTAGCCTCCACTGACCTGACTATGCCTCAGGACCTGTACAGCCTGATGCGCCAGCCAGCCAACCCCTCCTGGACCTTCAGCCAAGTTATGACCTTTGAACGGGCAGAGGTATCCCTTGGGCTTGTTTAGTCCCAGCCAAGGTGATAAGAACTGCAGTAACCTTCTCTAACCTTCTAACCCTTAACCTCTGCTACTTTTCTTTCAGACAGATCTGCTAGATTTGCTCAAAGCTTTAGACCTTTTATACTGTGGGTACTCAAGTTTTAACGTCCCAGTTTTCCTCTAGAGAGTTAGTATAGGGTTTGTTTTTGTTTTTGTCTATTATGTGATACATTTACAGTTTAATGAACACCACTGGTTGTCTTGTATTGTCCCAGGTGTGGTCTCTTAGGACTCCCCTGATTCCGGTGGGTCGCCTGGTGTTGAACAGAAATCCTGTAAACTACTTTGCTGAGGTGGAACAGCTGGCATTTGATCCCAGTAACATGCCGCCAGGCGTGGGCTGGCCCTGACAAATGCCTGCAGGTAGCCACACGTGTCCCTTTCTCTCTCTCCCCCGTCTCTCTCTTTTCTTTAACTTACATATCCAGTACTGCATGGCATGTTTGTCCTGTGAGATTTGTTAGACCACATCTAAAAACAATGGCAGAGCGCTAGTATTTTATACAACAAAAAACAGTTCTCTGTATTGCATTTATCTTAGTTTTATCTCATATCTCTGTTTATGCCAATGATTATCCTAGAAGAAAATCAAACACCCTGAAACTGGGGAGGTGATTGTTTGAAACAAAATTTGGAGTAGGACTTCAGCTTGGGCCAGGAGATGGGTAGGTGGGTTTGAGGCGAGCCATTCCCTGTTCAATCCTGGCATAATTTGAACCTTGAGGAAAAACCAGAGACTCAGAGATTTCTGGAGATTTTACTAGTCTTAGGCAATGGACATCGCTTTGGGTAATATGTTTTATTAAATGTTGAATATTTTGTATTGTGTGTTGACTGTGGAAGAATGTACAGAGAGCATGCAGATTTGCTTCTTAGCCTAAGATAGGTAAAATGTCATAGTTTTATTAACTTGACTAGATTTAGAATAATTTTAATTTCTAGATGTTTAACACTTAATGACAGTATATTTGTTGAAATCTCTGGTAAGCAGACTGTTATTCGTTTCCCCATTACTATTGTTATTTCTTTTTGAGTTTTCATCCATGGACGCGCTTCTTAATTTTATACTAAGGATATCCTTGCATGTTTTAGATGTCTTAGTGAAGTTATTTAACAATTAAACATTATTATTAAAACAAATAAAACATAAACCACTTTGATCTTTGTCTAAGTACATGAAAATTACTTTTTGCAACAAATTCTATTTGTTGCTTTTAAGTATTAATATCAATACTTTGTAATAAAAACATTTTTAAAGGCTGTATTGTGCTCATAGATTAAAGGGTTTAAGGTCCTTGATGCTAAAAGTAGGGAAACCCTTTCTACCAAAATGTTGACCTCTTTTGTGATAGTTGTTCAATTCCAGCGGTGCTGTGGAACATTTTGATGGCTTTGTGATACCGCGAACTTGAGACATCTTGTGTGGGTGGGTTTTGTTTTTTGTTTTGCTTTTTGTTTGTGTGTGCATCTGCACTGTGGTTTCCTCTGTGGGGAAACTGAACATCTCTCCTTATAAACATTTTCTTTATGTAGACATTCACATGGGCTCTTGTGTTTTGTCCTGTGTATGTGTGTGTGTCATATTTTTTATTTATATATATATATATATATATATAGCCTCATATATATATATATATATATATATATATATATATATATATATATATATATATATATAATATTTTATGTATTATCTGACTAAATGTGTAATTACATATTAAGTTATTCAGCCTGGAAAAGCAAGAAAATTATTTATTATTTTACTCTCTTGGTCAATGATGAGAATGAATGTCAGCGTGTCCCAACTAAATGCAATGTTCTTAAATACATTTGGTTAAACTTGTTTTGATATTGCGATTCTGCAAATAAAAGTTCAGATTTTAAGCTAAATGTAATTCAGTATAATGTATTTGATGTGTTTTTATCATATTCACTATTATGGCTAGTTTGCCAAATAGACATAAAGCGTTCATCTTTCAGAGAGAATTCAAATTGCATTCTTGTTTCAGGTCTGATAAATGTTTTAGTTCATTTGTGTTTGATTTACTATTGCAAACTGTATCCCCTTAAACATTTTACAAGCACCTGTGAAATCTTTATACCATAAAGGTTTTTTTTTGTTTGTTTGGTTTTTGTTTTTTTATTCCTACTTGTTAGAGTACATTATGCAACGTTTCAGTGGTTACTGATTAAATTATCCATTTAGATCAGAGTTTTCTGAAAAGGTAAAGCAGTTGTTCCTGAGAATGCTGCACCTGTAGTATATTAGAATAGATACAGTTTTGCCATCCTTGAACATTTATTTATTTATTTTAATTTTTTAAAATTTTCAATTAAAAAAAAAAATTTTTTTTAAGCTATTTTTCCCATTTAAATGATGATGTAAATCTGGTGTCCTTAGGGTCGCCTTTTTTCGTATCCTGACACCCATCGCCACCGGCTTGGAGCGAACTACCTCCAGCTGCCAGTTAACTGCCCCTTCCGTGCCCGTGTGGCTAACTACCAGAGAGACGGACCCATGTGCATGTCTGACAACCAGGGTGAGAGAAAACATTCTGCTCTTTCACTCTTACACTCTACTGTAACATTTTGACAAACACCAGCTTGGGCTATCTAGTATGGGAAAAAAATATTGGGCACAATATTTACAATATTTTTGTCACATGTTCTGTTGATTTCTGTTCATATTCTCTACAAATAACACACTTAAATATAAGTTTTTTTTTAAATGTGGGATAGACAGTGTAAAAATAAAATGAATAAAATGTGTTTCAGTGTGTAAAAAGGCAACAAAAGGACATTCAGTAAGTGTGGGGGGGGGTGCTTATTCTTTAAATATAATAAATATAAATATGAAAAAAAATATAGATTTCTTCACTGAGAAATGGCTCAAAATAATTACATTTACATTTACGGCATTTAGCAGGCGCTCTTATCCAGAGCGACTTCCATTGTCCTAATTACAGGGACAGTCCCCCTGGAGAAATTCAGGGTTAAGGGTTTTGCTCAGGGACCCAGTGGTGGTAGTGTTGGAGGTGAGATTCAAACCTGGGACCTCTTGAGCCATAGGACCATAGGCAGGTACCCTACCACTAGACCACTGCCACCACCCTAAATAATTGAATAAAAAATAAATTATAACCTTTTTATCATTTTATTTGATGGAAATGAGGCAGTGGTATCCTAGTGGTTAGGGAGTTGGCCCTGCATTGGAAGATTGTGTGTTCGATTCCCTCAGCAGTAGGTTGCCCTGAGGTACCCTTGTGCAAGGTACTGTCCCCATCACTGCTCCCCTGGCAGCTTTCAATAGCTGCCCACTGCTGTTTGGTGTTTGCATGGGTTAAATGCAGAGGTCCAATTTCGTTGTGGTTCACTGTGTGCTGTGCTGTGACCTCGCAATGACGTGGGTTGTCACTTTCACTTTTTTTTCACTTTCACATGTCAGGCCCACATGCTTCAGTAGTTAATGGCCACGGCTGTATAATGCTTGATCCAGATAAAGGTCCTCTGAACTTTAGAGCCAGATTTTTTAAAATTTTTTCTAAATTCACATTAGCTGTAGATCAGGACTAAACATGAGCTCTTTTGTAAGTCTTATATGAACACATACTACAAAAATGAGCACATGCTGTTCCAGGAGTATTATATAAAATATCTTCATGATGTAGAGTTTGGGCACTTGACCAATAATAACATTGTATTTGAACAGCTTCAAGTAACCCTCAGATCATTGGCAAGAGAAATGCCAAAGTATTGGGAGGTGTGGTGCACTCTACACTGCTTCTACATCATGGTCTCATTAAACTGCAGTTGCATTTCTCCCTTTTCTTTAATGATTTTCACCAAACTGAACTTTTTTCTGTGTTTTAATTTTTTATTTGATGAAAGCCACAGTTCAATTCGTAAACAGAGTATTCATGGGTGGGTTTGTAAAAATGGCTTCACTGATGATTAACTGTGACGTTCATCAAGTGAAAAATTAAACACAGAAAAAAGTTCAGTTTGGGGAAATTCAGAAAAGAGGGCTGAGGTATGCAACTGCAGGTGTGATGGGGCCATGATGCTCCAGAACCATGGGGGTCTACACACTGGTACCGGAGGGTGAGGCGGTGTTGAGATGAACTTGCAGTGATCAGAAGGTGTGGTCACAGTGAGTGGGTTTGTGTGTGAACGAGGAAGTTGCCCTTTTCTTTCCTGTTAAATGGGGTCTGTGTAAAACGTATGCAAATGGTAACTTGCATAGCAAATATCACACATTTTGAGTTGCAAATATCTTTATTTCTTAAATCTTCTATAAAAAATTATAAAATTGTTTCATGACTGTCATCCTTGCCCCAAATAAATCATCTGTAACTTTTTTCATGATTACTAGATTGAGCATAAGAAGCCAGTGATCATTGAAGTGTTTGGGTCATGATCCATATTAAGAGCAGGTTTCCTTCCACACTGGATTCATTTCAGTTTGTATATTGTTGCAGATGATCTACAGTGGCCACATTCATAGAATTTTAAGTGAGGAAAATTTGCTACTAAATATGCCAATCATGCTGTCTGGTCCTGCATTCTTGAGCTCACAAAATCTCTTTTGACTGTATCAGCACATTTTCCCACAGACTCACTTCTCAGAAAAGTAGGGCACTTAAAGCCACAAAGATGGCACGGCTATGTTTTTAACAGCTTTAAGTGTGCAATGGGTTGTTTAAAACCTACTTGGGCTTGTTCTACTCCACCTACTTTCTAATGTTAACTAGGTCAATTACTGTTCTGAACATCATACAAGTTTCTTAATATCAAAAGCTTAATAAAAAACTAATAAGAATAAATAATAATTTCTAGTGCCTACATTTGTAAGCAAAATGTATTTCTCATGTATAAAAATAAATAACTCCAGTTGAATTGTACAGTCTTATCAGGCTTGTGAAACAAGAAAATGAGTCCTCTTTAGTGTGTTAGTAGTACATTTGAATGTTGAGTAATGTTTTTAGCCCCCCTTTGTGCTATTGACTGTTTTCAGCAAAATGGCTATTGATGCTACTAAGTGGCCTCAAAAACAGCACCACTGAACGTGTTGATTGGCAGGGAGGTAATAAGACTTTTTCCACTGCTTGCCCGCAGGCGGAGCACCCAACTACTACCCCAATAGCTTTAGTGCCGCAGATTGTCAGTCTAAATTCATGGAGTCCAAGTTCAGGGTGTCTCCTGATGTCGGGCGGTACAACAGCGCAGATGAGGACAACGTGACTCAGGTATGTGTTGGCTGAGTGGGCAGGTGACTGTCAGAATGAATGAGGGATATTATTCCTGACTCCTCCATGGTTCTTACAGGTACGCACCTTCTTCACTGAGGTCCTGAACGAGGCAGAGCGTGAGCGTCTGTGCCAAAACATGGCTGGCCATCTGAAAGGAGCGCAGCTTTTCCTTCAGAAGCGAGTGGTAATGCCTCTTCCTCGCAGCCATTTCAGATGATGCAGGCTCACTCACCCACCCGCTTGTATTCATCCCGCCTGCCTTTATAACTGCCTCTCGTCCTTTTTAATCCAGTAAAATATAAATATATATATATATAATATAATTTTTTTTCCTTCAAGCTCTGACCAATTTTTACTCACAATCAGAAATGCATTATATTTATGTATGAAATGTACCATTTGCAATATAAAGGAAAGAAGCTAAAAGGATGTAGATTGAAGCTGAGGTGCCACAAACTCTAGAATCTGAAATCTGTAGGGAGAATTACCACTTGATAATGCCTTGTGGATGATCAGATGCTTGGAGATCAGTGCCTTATGTACAATACATATCCAATGTAAGTCGGTGCAAACAGATGACCCTATGAGCAGATCAGATTGACAGTAAGTAGCAGTAATGGTAGCAGCCTTTTTTTTTTTTTTATACAGTCTGTTCAGCCTATGCAGCGCCATTTCCTCCCATTAATTGAGGCATCACTTTTTGATGAGGCTTTTGGTATCGCTCCTAGGGGTGATTGAAGTGGAAGGTTTCTCCTTAGAACCAATAGTCGATTGGGAAGACTTCTGAAATCTCTAATGCATAGCATTTAATTAGATGGGAATCATGAATATTTAACTTTTCATTTCTACAAAAAAAAAAAAATTAAATGATGAAAAAATGAAAACACACGATTTTTCAAAATGTACAAAAGTCTAACAGTAGCCAAAATAACAGCCATTACGAACATGCAAACAAAGCTATGAAGGGAGTTGGCCCCTTGAGGTACCACTGAGCAAGGTACCGTCCCTGTCACTGGTCCCCAGGTGCTTTCAATAGCTGCCCCCTGCTGCTATACAATCTGCTGTGTGTGTGTGTGTGTGTGTGTGTGTGTGTGTGTGTGTGTGTGTGTGTGTGTGTGTGTGTGTGTGTGTGTGTGTGTGTGTGTGTATGGGTGAAGGTGAGAACTAACTTCTAGCATGCATGCATGCATACACACACACACACACACACACACACACATATAGTACAGTGCAAAAGTTTTAGGCATGTGGGGGAAAACATGCTGTACAAAGAAAATGTGTGTGTGTGTGTGTGTGTGTGTGTGTGTGTGTGTGTGTGTGATGGTGAGAACTAACTTCTAACACACACACAAATGTGTGTGTGTGTGTGTGTGTGTGTTAGAAGTTAGTTCTCATCTTCACTCCCTCTGTCTTTCTCTCTGTAGGTTCAGAACCTGCTGGCAGTGCACCGTGATTATGGCTCACGCGTTCAGGCGCTGCTCGACAAGTACAATGCAGAGAGCAAAAAGGTGCGCAACAAGCAAAAGTTGTGATTATTTGAGTTTTTATTTAATTAATTAATTTAAATAATCTAACTAACTCATTTATTAATTAATTTTCTCCCTGTTTCTATTTTCCAGAACTCTGTGCATGTGTACACGCAGGGAGGAGCATCTACCATGGCGGCCTCTTCCAAGATGTAACCTGTATGCAGATGTCCTCCCTGCAGTCACACACAATGGTTAAAACCGCAAACCATTTACACCAACTTGCATAATCCTTCATTCACGGTAAAAGTTGAAAACATGGCCACTCTCAGCTCTTCTACACATCAGGCCTCAATGTAAGACTGTTTATTTTATTAGTCGCCCATTTATTAATTGGCATGATTGAAGATTTGAAAGGCATTAACTGATTTCGGGGTAGTGCTCTTTTCTGTGACGTACGCTTCAGACAAACACACAGTTTGGTTAGCTTGCTATATGTAGCATTAGGTCTACAAATAACAGGTTGCACTAAAAAGGATGATTTGTTTGAATTCAGACAGCTCTGTATTCTGTTCCCTGTGAGGGTTAGTAAAGAGTAAAACACTGGGACTGTTTCACGAAGGAGCATTTTCACTCAAGATAAGCCAAACGTCCAGTTCGCTTATCACATAACCTCTGGCTGTCTTTTGAAGACTTATGACTGATAACATTTTGACACATTTCACTTAGTGCTCTTCCATACCAGCCTTATGAACAGACTGTCACCTTTTAAGTGCTGCTCTAGAGAGCTCAACAACACATTCGTAATTACCTCGACCTCATTCTTGCACTCACTTTCAGTACTCATGTTTTCTCAAAGATGTACTGGTTTCCTCTCTTTGCTGCTCTTTTAAAAGGCAGATATCTCAAGAATGCTGGTACAGCAGAGATTAAACAATGTTATCACAAAATAAACCTAATTTCTAAATTAACTGATTATTAAATCCATATACTTTTTTGGGGAACTCTGAAGTTAATAGGACAGGCGTTTATATCAGAGGTCTTCTCAGTTATTGAATTATTTCCCCTGGGTTACTCTGAGATAAAACATGTTAATCTTCATCAATCTGTCACAATAGTAACATCTTTCGCAGTCTGATAATATTGAATAGGTTTTTTTGGATAACACTATATGAATAACAACTTGAATAGTGGTTTGATACTGTAGTCTTCTCATTAAGTAGACATGCCCTACTTGAATGTTGGATGTGTAACAGAGACTGATCAGTTGCTACTCTTTATATTTAGTTTTATTAGTTTAGTTTGGTAGTTGACGTCTCGAGAGTGAAATCCGAAGTAGGCATGCAAACTACAGTGTGATTGTGCCTTACTCAAGCCTAATGTTTCTTGGACTGAAAAAAGGCCTCCGTCCAGATTGTTAAAAGCGTTGCGTTTTTTTTTTTTGGTTTTGGTTTTTTTTTTTTTTGTTTGTTTTTGATTTTTTTTTTTTTTGTTGTCATCTCAGTTTCTCATTTCTGTTTTAACCTTTATGCTTAAAAAAAATCTGAAAATCAACCTGGATACTCTGGTCTATTCTATAACCAATTTTAATAAATCATAATGATTTGCTAAGCATGCATTTGTTGGAGAGTTTTATTTCTGAAGCACCTGAAACTAAATGTTTCTCTTTAATGATTTTCAAGGTACTTTAACAAATTTAATGGTGTCATTTTTTTGTTGGCAAGCTGACAAAAAAATCCCCAAAGCTATTACAAGACGTTTCCTGAAAGGTTAGTCACAGCCTGCACGGGTGTTCAGCAGAAGCAGACGAGACTTGTACATCCAACAGCACAGAGCAGTTACTGCTACAGAGATGCAGAGCTCTTACAGACCTCCAGAGAACGTTCCACTGCAGGGTGCTGGAAATGTAGTGGTGGTGCCCATGCCCGAACCACCTAAAGACTACATAGTGTGGTCCATTGCCAGCCTCAACTTCATAAACCCTTGCTGCCTCGGGCTTCTTGCCGTTTATTACTCCGTAAAGGTGAGTCTGATTAAATGTAAAACTTTTCCATAGGAAGTTCTCAAACTGTGGCAATGATGAAAGTGTAAAATGGTCCTCTTTCATTTAAATCAAATGTGTGGAATTAGTTCAAAGATGAGTTTTTCTTTAGTTCTTTTTGCTCATTCAGCAAAGCCAGCATGACCTGTACAATCAAACCTTTGGAGAACCAAGACTCATTAAAGGGAAGGAATATTTTTCCTCTGATGATAAACTTAAGCAGATTATCCAGAAAGATTAGCAGAGCAGTGATGATTCATATTTATGCTCCATTATTGCTTGTTCAAGACCTGTACACCTGAATAATAGATATAGCCCTTTAGGAAAGGTTCAAAGTATTTAAGGGGCACATTACTTGAGATATAAAGAAATGCCATGGGGCACAAACAGTTCAAGCCTTGAGCAGCCCCTCGTTCCTTTACATGTTTAGGAAACACCTTGTAGGTGCAACTATACTGTTTTTTATGCCCTTCCTGTTGTGGTTTCTTTGGTGTATTAAGTAGTGAAGTATTTTTTAAAAAGTATTAAGTATTTTTCACATGAAAAAACGAAGAAATATTTTATGACGGACACAGTGTTAAAGACACAAGGTGTCAAGTTTAAAGGGTTCCAACCACTCCTTATTCAATAATCACCAGCCTGATCATCTGCTTCTGTTTCTTCTCTGTTTCCTGTCTTCAGTTGGATGGCTTTGTTTGCTTGAACGATTCATATGTAGTTCACTGTATGGGGAAAAAAAGAAGAATCCTTTGAAAATGGTCAGGTACAGGACATGGACTGTAATTCATAGTCTGGAAATTAAATGAACTGTTCCTTAACAACACAGTATAAATACAAGAAAAAAAAATTTCAGGTGCAGAAGTGTTACACTTGGAGCCAGTTTCACAAACCAAACCTGATCCAATTCAGAACACATTTCCTCCACAACTGATGTCAATCTGCTGTCCATTAACCTACTTTAATGACCTGCGTGCATGTGTGTGTGTGTGTGTGTTTGTTTCAGGCCAGAGACCGGAAGATGGTTGGAGATCTGGATGGGGCGAGACGGTATGGATCTAAAGCTTACTGCACCAACATCTGGGCGATCAGTTTGGCTGTTATCTTCATGATTTTGTTCATCATCATCATGTATGCAACTGTGACACAAATAATCAATGTAATAGTTAATGCATTGTCAAAAACAAAAAATATGAGATACTGAGGTCTCTGTCTCAGCTGTGGCAAATGATGTTTATTTTTGTTGTCAGGAAAAGCGTTTCACGTTCTTTTCACAAGTTTTTTGCCTATTCCTGTCACTTTAAGTAATTAAACAGATTTTAAAACACAAAACACTGACCCTCTGTGTTCATGAACTAATGTGAGTGATAATATTTTCTTATGTTTGGCCTACTTCAGACTATGCAAATGAGAGCCCAATCAACGGCCAACCAATCAGGACAAAGAGGTGTCCATACTTGACAAGCACACCAAGTCAGAGTCCAGTCCTAATATACATTTACGTTTATGGCATTTAGAAGACGCTCTTATCCAGAGCGACCTCCATGTCCTAATTACAGGGACAGTCCCCCTGGAGACACTCAGTGTTAAGGGTCTTGCTCAGGGACCCAGTGGTGGTAGTGCCAGAGGTGGGAGTCAAACCTGGGAAGTCCATAGGCAAGTATCCTACCACTAGACCACCACCCCTTCCTTTTCTGAGAAAGCAGCTCAGATTTTCTGAAAGTCAGATCCACTCCTGTTATCTAATCTGTTTCATTTTATTAATACCCCATATATGACATCTATAAGAGTAAAGTTCAATCACCAAATAAAAGTGAATACAAAAGTATTCATTAAAAAGCTTTCCCTTAAACTGTGGTAATGGAATCATACATGTTTTTATATGATGAAATAATCTTATCTGCCATCAAACCAGTTTTATATTTATGAAAACATTGAATCCAAATGAATGAAGCAGATCATTTCACTAAGAATAAAATGAAAACAGAGCAAGAACAGTGCTCTTCCACTGGGGGGCAGTGCCTGCTCATATTCAGACATGCCTAATTCAGACATGCCTAAGATTTTTCCTGTTCATTAACTTTGCAGCAATGAGGAAGGAAAATGTTTACACTTTTATAAATCCTCTGCTATAATCCAGCTTAGACCACGAGATCCATTTCAACCAAATTTATATTTGTAATGTTCCTAAGTCTGGATGCTCAGACCCACCACTGATTTTTACAGCTGTACAGCAGAGTGTGTGTGTGTGTGGGGGGTGTGTGTGTATGTGTTTGTGAGGGTGTGTGAAGGTGCATAAATATGAGCTAAAACACAATTCCTAAAGTCTTAAAAGTAGATATAAGAGACCGCACTGTGCATGCTTTTGTTGGAGAGTTTTATTTCAAGTCAGCACAACAAAAATGATTTTAAATTTGCTTTGACCATATAAATGTAAATGTGTACTTCTGATGGTAAAGCTGCCACAAAGGCCCTCAAAGCTATCACAAGACATTTCCTGAAAGGTTTCTGGGCACTGGTTGCAAATGTAGGTTAGTCACAACGTGCACGGGTGTTCAGCAGAAGCAGACAAGACTTGCACAGCCCGAACCACCTAAAGACTACATAGTGTGGCCCATTGCCAGCTTCAACTTCATAAACCCTTGCTGCCTCGGGCTTCTTGCTGGTTATTACTCATTAAAGGTGAGTCTGATTAAAATACTTGTCGAGCTTTTGAGTAAAGTATTAATTCTTTAATTAAACTGTTCATTAGATCCTCTTTTATCAGTAAGTCAGGTGGAAGTAAGTAGTTGGAAGACTAGTTTCTTCAGCTCTTTCTGCTATATGTATGAAGCATAAATAAGCAGCTGGAAACAAATTAATGAACTAAAACTGTTAAATACATCATCTAAAATGACCTTTTAATAAGTGGACACATTTCCAGTCTTACTGTCATTTCGACCATATACACAGTTTACAGTGAAATGAAACATATAGTATAGAGAGTAAAAAACAGCAACAAATCCTGTACCTTAATAATAAATAATTGTACAAGCAAAATTAAATATGTAAAGCTGTATAAAGTTGGATACATTTAATGTGGAGAAAAGTAGGAAGGGGCTCAATATAGGAACAGCAATGTTTCATGCCATGTTCAGATCACTGTTATTGTTATAAGCATATAATTATATTATTATAAGTGTGTCACTACATTGTGTGTGTGCGTGTGTGTGTGCCTGTGTGTGTGTGTTTATGTGTGTGTGTGTTTCAGTCCAGAGACCATAAGATGATGGGCGATCTGGAAGGGGTGAGGTTGTATGGAACCAAAGCTTATTACACCAACATGAAGGTTGCTGGTTTTGCTGTTCTCTTCTTTATATCGTTCATTGTGACAATTGCACAAATGATCAGTGAAACTGAACCCATTTTAAAAAAACAATAACTGGTATGCGTCTCTCTCTAACACATCTGTTTTGTTAAGCAATGTTGATCTTTGTCCTCATGAAAAGATTTTCTTGTCAAACTGACTAAATGCTTGAAAGGAATATCATTTTTAGGATATTCTTGTCACTTTCTTATTAAAGACTCTTAAAACAAGCAATTGACTTACTGTTTTCACTAATGCAGGCCACAGAGTCAACCACACACACACACACACACCAACACCCACACACACACACACTCACACACACACACACACACACACACACACACAAAACAATTTCACAGTAAATTTAACATGCATAGTATATAAACCTGTCCTTCAGTAGGACTGAAGGATGTATTTAAAGAAAAGGGAAAGGGTTGGATCACATCAAGGATCAGCACTGAGCCCATTCTTGTTTGCAGTAGTAATGGACGGGTTGACGGACGAGGTTAGACAGGAGTCTCCGTGGATGATGATGTTTGCTGATGATATTGTGATCTGTAGTGAGAGTAGAGAGCAGCTTGAGGAGAACCTGTAGAGATGGGGATATGCTCTGGAGAGGAGAGGAATGAAGGTGAGTAGGGCAAAGACAGAATACATGAGTGTGAATGAAAGGGAGGAAAGTGGAGTGGTTAGAATGGAGGGAGTGGAGGTAACAAAGGTGGAGTTTAAATACTTTGGGATCAACAGTTCAGAGTAACGGGGTGTGGAGGAGAGGTGAAGAAGAGAGTGCAGGCAGGTTGGAATGGGTGGAGAAGAGTGGCTGGAGTGATTTGTGACAGACGCGTACCAGCTAGAGTAAAAAGGAAGGTTTACACGAAAGTAGTGAGACCAGCTATGTTGTATGGGTTGGAGACAGTGGCACTGACAAAAAGACAGGAGGCAGAGCTGGAGGTGTCAGAGTTAAAGATTGAAGCTGAGATTTTCATTGGGTGTGACGAGGATGGACAGGATTAGAAATTAGTATATTAGAGGGACAGCTCAGGTTAGACATCTTGGAGACAAGGTCAGACAACCACAATGAAATGCATTCTCTGCCTTTAACCTACAAACACCGTAAAACAGTGGGCAGCCATACCCAGCGCCCAAGGAGCAGTGATGCGGAAGGTACCTTGATCAAGGGTACCTCAGGTTTCCAGTTCTGGGGCTTAGTCCCTAACCACTGGGACACAAGTACAGAAATGCACTGATGATATTCAGCCATGCCAAATTATCATCACATTTATACTGGTCATTAACTTTGCAGCAATGATGATGAATGCTTTCACTTTCATCCATCCTCTGCTATAATCCAGATCTTTGACTACTGAATTAAGATGAATTAAACCAGAGATTCTGCACCATTTCAGACACAGTTCTGATTATTACAGCTGTACACATGTAGCAGAATTAGCTCTGTGTGTGTCCAAAAAGTAGATAAAGAGGACAACTTTAAATAAATAAGACCAAAATATGTTACTTATTCAGTTATTAATTGAGGGTGGCACGGTGGTTCAGTAAGTGGGGTTGTTGCCTCACAGTGAGTAGATCCTGGGTTCGATTCCCAGACGGGGTGGTCCAGGTCCTTTCTATGTGGAGTTTGATTGTTCTCCTCTTGCCTGCATGGGTCATTTTTGTCCCCAGTCCAAAGACATGTAGATGCTAACATGGGCCATAGTGTGTGTGTGTGTGTGTGTGTGTGTGTGTGTGTGTGTGTGTGTGTGTTTCAGTCCAGAGACCATAAGATGATGGGAGAAGGGGTAAGTGTGTAGTGTGTTTGTCTGCCCTGCGATGGGCTGGTGACCTGTCTAGGATGTTTCCTGGCCTTTTAGGACAAGCAGCTATGAAAAAGTATGAGAGAGAGAGAGTGAGTTATTAATTGAGGAAATTACCGGATATCTTTGAATGGCAAAAGTATATGAAACTATATGATCATAATATAATAACGTGAAGGTGAAATTATAACCAAGTGTGTTTACAGTCAATGGAATGACAATGAACTTGGAGTAGGATCCTGTTTCATTTAAAGAACAAGGGTCGATCAAAGTCTGACCCTCACAGGTAGTATTATGGCATGGACCTGTTTTACTCCATCTCAGCCCAGATGAAAGAATTAACTCTGAATAATCCAGCAAACTCTAAAAGAAAATGTTGAGACATCATGCAGCAAGAAGACATCCCTCACAATCTATTTGATCAATGAACAGATAAAGATGAATATTGTTCTGGAAAGAGTCAAAGTCATAGTCCTGACCTTCACCCTCTAGAAATGTGTTAGAAAAAATAAATCCTTTAGTCCTGTTTCCTTTTGCTTTGCCTCTTTTGGCTTCATTTATTGAGTACAAATCAAAAGACATCATAAACAAAATAAATGAGCGTAACCTTTAATACAATTAATTAAATAACATCTAAAATGACCATTTACTAAATGCACACTTGCAAATATAATGTATTAGTCTGGACCCCTCTATAGTCATGTAATGACTCACTATTTGACTTTTCACTCAGTTCGTCTGACGTTATGTGTTTGTGTGTGTGTGTGTGTGTCTGTATATATATATATATATATATATATATATATATATATATATCTCGTTTCCTAAAATTGTATTTTAGGAAGTTTAGCACATGTATTTAATAATTAATACATTGCATAACACTATTTAATTGAATAAGCCTTATATTGTATGTCATGTTTCCTTTGAGCTCATTAGTTATGAATGAACGTTTTAATTGTGGTGTGTAATTTTTGCAGATAAGTTCAGGGTTTCATGTCATATTCCAATGACTTATTATTATAAGGAGAAGTGTTTCAATGGTGACCAAATTCTCGTAATAATCCAGATTAGCATATTTTTGTTGTGTTTGTGTTTCAATGCAGACTTTGGAAGATCTGGAAGATGTGAGGCTATATGGATGTAAAGTATACCACACCAACATCAAGGCCATTGGTTTTTTTTTTCTTTCTACTTTATGTTGTTCATCACCATGATGGCACAAACAATGTGTGCAACTGAATCCATCATTCACTCATCCAAGGGAAACGCCTCATGGGGGAACATGCAAATTATAGGGACAGGGGTGGCCTAGTGGTTAGGGACTAGACCCCAGGATCACGAGGTCATGGGTTTGAATCCCAGACCAGTAGGTTGCCCTGAGGTATGCTTGAGCAAGGTACCGTCTCCGTAACGGGGTGCTTTCAATAGCTGCCCCCTGCTGCATGTGTTTGTGTGTATGGGTAAAATGCAGAGGTGTAATTTTGTTGGGGTTCACTGTGTGCTGTGCTGTGTTTCACAATGACAAGAATAGTCACTTTCACTTTCAAATTTCACACAGGATTTGAACCCAGGACCTTCTCTCTGTGAGGTGACAATGCTATCCACTTCACACCTACAGTCCTACAAGTAGTTGTGCCTCATTGTGTTCTGTGCATTTTGTCTCACAAAGAAAAAAACAGACACTTTCACTTTTTTTCACTTTCAACTTGCTCAGAGCACCTTGCCTGATGACTCAGAGCTAATATTGGTGTCAATGAACGTCAGTGTTGTCAAAATGACGAGTCCTTGTGCATTTGATAAAAGATCATGCAATGTTGTCCTGTACTCTGCAAGTATTTGCTGGTGTAAACTATCACTATGGTTTTGATGGAACTGATTGAAAACGCACAATACTAAATATCTATTGTCTGATGGAGTTTTTCCTCGTTATGAAGGGAGACGATTCGCATTCACTGCATTTGTTGTCATTCTTACAGACGAGAAAAGAAGTCTAACAGCATCGCATAACACAGCTGAAAAAAAAAAAATTATGTAAACGTCATTAGGCCGAATTGTACATTAAGTGCTGTATAGAGAATTACAGAACAGTTTTTCTACACTTCCTGATGTAAGGCCACAGATCATCAACATCACAACATGTTCTTTAAAATAAAATAAAAAAAATGCAGCATGAAATGAACATTTTTGAATTCTCTTTATTTTGTGGAAAACAGCACACAACTATACATAATCATCTGCATAAATATACAAAAGCAAATGCAAAATGAGAAAAAGCAGTGATAAATTGACTTGAGATGATTTGATGCAGTGTTGAAAACTTTTATTTTTTATTTAAAACGAAAACATGCCAAAAGAGTGGCCAAAAATAAAACTAGTCTATTAGGAGGCTGTAACTCATGTTCAGCCATGCCTAATTATCATAACATCCAGAGTCAGTAATCCAGGAAACTAATCTTCTGCATTTTAAACTGAATTAAGATTTTTTACTTTGTCGAAAAGGTCAAGAATGTACATAAGATTCTGTAGCAGCTCAGACACACTTCTGATTATTACAGCTGTACAACTGTAGCAGAATTAACTGTGTGTGTGAGTGTGTGTGTGTGTGTGTGTGTGTGTGTGTGTGTGTGTGTGTGTGTGCACATTTGTCCGTGCGGTTTCTCTGTCCAGGCACGAGACCAGAAGACGCTGGGAGACTTGCGCGCTGCTCAGGAGTGTTCAGACAAGGCCAAATGGTACAACATCCTGGCTTCAGGCTGGAATCTGCTGGTGCCACTGCTGATGCTGGGTCTGCTCGTGCTGCTGCTCGTGCACCTGGGCAGCTCCCAAGGAACCTTTGACTTCTTCGGAGAGGATGGCTTTCAGAGCTTTATGAAGCTTTTCGGCAGGTAGACCAACAAACAGAAACAAAAAACAGCAATGACAACAACATCCCACCAAGAAACAGCATCTAGCCGTGGACTCGTCACCCTCTGTGCCTCACAAAACTTGTCTCTCAATGCTTTATTTTTATCATATTGCTAGTGTGTTATTGTATTGTGCTAGTTTTTTTTTTTTTATTATTATTATTTCTACCAGAGTCTTGTGTTTCTAAATTACAACTTTCCAACCTTTTCAAAAGATGTTTATCCCCTTTTCACTCTAGTAAATATGACTTTTTAATCTAATAAAGTATTTAACATCATGAATATCTTCATTCTTACATCGCTGTGTTGGAGTTTTATGTAAAGTGATGTAATCTTGACACATTTTCTTACTTAGAATCGCGAAAGCTTCTTGTGGATATGTGTGAGTGTGTCTTAGCAGGATTAGTATCACTTAGACTAATTTTACATTATTTACATCATAGCCCCACTAAGCTTTTTGTTGCTTTTTTTGTGTCGTTAACTGTAAAAATAATTGTTTAACTCATGAGTACATCTACATCCTTAGAAAACAGTAGCACAATGCGTTCACAATGCGAGCAATGTCATCTATTTTAGTCCCAAGATTGTGAGAAATGTTAGCAGGAGGAACATTTTAAAACTATGAAGAATCTTCACTTGATAGCTTGTCCTCAATTTAAGGTTTTCCTCAAATGACCTTAATGTCATTCGGAGGTTTTTCATTCTTTTAAATGTTTGTTGATGCTCCCACATCTCATTTAGAAAAATGGTTTTCTTAAGAACCACCCATTGAAAGGTTCTCCAGAGTATCAAAAAAGTTATTTTATGGTGTTGTGCAAAGAACCCTTGCTGCCAACATTGTTCCCTAAATAATCAATGCAATGGGTAGCCTGGGTCCTTTTTACTAACAATGTATGTGTGTGTGTGTGTGTGTGTGTGTGTGTGTGTGTGTGTGTGTGTGTGTGTGTGTGTGTGTGTGTGTGTGTGTGTGTGCGTGTGTGTGTGTGTATTTGTGTAATCTACACCACTATGCCAGTATTAATGGACCCCTTCAGAGCACAGCACGGTTTTCGAGCGACGTTGGTAACTCCAAACTTTAAATTGTAGCCTTCATTAGCAGCCCTTCAGTTCTAGACCTGCAGTGGAGAGTCAGGCTGTGTTTTTTCTTTTCATGTTAAGAAGCCATAAGGATCATGTAGTGCCATTTTTGTTGAATCCCTTGTCTGAGATGAACACGGTGCTGTGGTCTCTGCTCTGTAATAGTGTGCTGTATATGTGCTGTGGGCTGCCCTGCCCTGTTGGGTTCCACTGCTGACCACTCCTGGCCCTGCTGGTATTTATATGATCTAAATGACAGACCTGCCTGCCAGTGCTCCAGTCCTGCTCTATTTCTGCTGGCTAAAAGAGTGGAGACAGATGTGGCATGGCTCAATTAAAGGGAGAGAAACATACGTACAAGTGCACACACACACACACACACACACACACACACACACACTAACATTTCAATTAAAGGCCATATGTCTTCGCCCAGAATACATTATAAGATTTCTGAAATCACAAATACTAAGAAGCAAGCAGTGACCCTTAACCCTGGCTGGAATCATATGTAAGAATCTGCTTGTGCTCCAGACACACACCTGCCTCAGACACACAGCTAGAATTTATGACCAGATTTATATGCCATAGTAACTGCTAGCAATAAGTGCAGATAAACAATACAAATGTAAGTAAAGCATCATATTACCAACTTTAATCCATTAACCTACAATGACAAAAGTTTGATTTCAGATTTACATTGCACATTTCTACATCACTTAACAGATTATTGCTAAAATAGATATTTTATGTATATTTTAACTATAATTTCTGTTAACAATATATAGGGTTAAATTTTAAGGCTGGAATTTACTCTCCTAGTTTAACGACACCGTGGGTCTGGCCAAAGGTAGCAGTGACCCATTTCAAATATTAGTGAAAAGCTAACAAAACAGACCTCCATGCTGACCCATGTAGCCCCCCTGTTCCCGAATATGCCATTGGCCCTGAGAGCTTGACGCCACTTTCACAAGTACTTAAACACTTAATACAGGCTCAGTGCGAGAGGGCAGAGACTTTCCACCTGAACTGGACTACTTTACCATACAACAGCTCCTAGAGACCAGACTCTATCAACCAGCTCCTAGAAACCAAACCCTAACAACTTTCTTCCATCAACCAGACCCTCACAAACCTGTTTCCTTCAACCAGACTTCAACAACCTGCTTTCTTCAACCAGAACCTGATAACCTGCTTCCTTAAGCCAGACCCTGACAACCTACTTGCATCAAACAGACCCTAAGAACCTGCATCCATTGACCAGACCCTAACTACAAGTTTCTAGCAACCAGACCCAAAGCGATCAGATCCAAACTACCAGCTCTTACCAACTTGAACCTTAGTGAGTTTAAAATAACTACTACCTCCGAGCAACTAGACATCCTTTCTCCAGCAACCAGAGCCTAACTACTTATTTTTTCAATGACCATACCCTAACTACCTAAGGACCAGACCCTGTCTACAACCTACAGACAACCAAACCCAGTCCCAGGTTTCCCAAGTTTCTTGTAACCAACCCCACACTCTACAAGCCATAATGAGTGCAAGCAGGTAGGCGGTTTAAATTTAATTATTAAACATTAAAATTCATTAGACCATTCATTTATTTCTATGTGGTTGTGTCCTTTTGGACAATATCTTTTGCTCAGTAAAAACGTGAAGTCAAAACACTTTTCATAGAAAAGAATCAAATATACTGAATCGGGCCTGGACTAATAGACCATTTTTGTAGTTAGTGCTATATTACCATAGGAATCTGGGCCAAGAAGCCTTTCAGTTAAATTTAGAACATATTTAGAATAAAAAAATCTCTCTTCGCATTAAAAAACAAAAAAAGATCACAGATGTATGTAATATTAAAACACAACATGAACATACAACAGGAGTTGTGTTGGGTACCTAATGTGCATCCACAAGGGAACATATAGTTGCTTTGGTAAGGTAATTTGCCTGATGATATAATGTTTCTATTAAATAACTATGTTGATGTAAGTTAAAAGTTAAATATAAAGTTAAAGAAAAGTTCAAATATGATGTAAGTTAATGTAAAATAATTTTTAAATAATCTGTTTTAAAAAATACCCACCTTCTGTTGATATGTTCATCATGAAATTGTAAAATAGCACCATCATCATCACCCCTAAAATAAAACATGTATTACCATGTTTGTTATTTTTATTTTTTAAATAATTCTATTTTGTCACTAAAATCAAATCTTTTTTGCTCGTGTTCTCCCGTTGCTGCTTTTTTCTTGGTTGATCATGATGCTATATCTTGATGATGTATCTATCAGCATATAAATAGTGTATTAGGTGAAATTTATGTCCTTGCATGTGTTGTATTTTTGGTCAAGTGTATTTCCATTTCAGGTCATTGGTGTGATCAGACTCACAGTTGTACAGATGCTACCATCAGTGTAACATAATAAGGTTTATGAAAATGTACCTGAATATGAATTAGTAACAAAAGTGGATGAAAAAGAAAGAATGATTACAAATCCTTAACAAAGGTGCTTTGTGGAGCTGAGTTAATGTTTTAATATTTTTAGAAAGACTGTAATACAGGTCTGACTAAACAGAAGTGTTTCAAACATGACAGAATGTCAGCTAAGTTTTCTTTTTTGCTGTTTTTTTAGTTGGAAGACATGATTTTCAATAGGAACACTGATTTGATTCACACTCAAGTAGCGAATTTTAAGATAACGGGTTTTAAGATAATGGGTTTTATAGTCGGGGATGGGTCTGTATTTTGTGTGACCACATTGGTGCTGTTTTAGGGCACTTTAGGGTGGATCACACACTCCATGCTCATGCTCAGAAGCTTAAATTAGCAGCTGCAGCAGATGTCTATATAGAGTAGATTTCTGAGCTGTTGAAACTTAAGGTATAATCTTCTCTACTGGGAGATTTTTACCGGTAATGATAAATGGTGTAGTTCATCAAATGAAGCTTTCTGTGTGTTTTTCAGATCCCACCCAGTTCCCATAAAAAAAGCAAGTCTTTAAAAGCAAATGTGCTATGTTACAGTCATGTGTCAGAACTCAAGGAAAATAACCAAAAAAAACCCTTATTGGGTCTTGGACTGCTAGAAGTAGTGTGAAGAGTATGTGCTTTATAAGAAAATGCAGTATACACACATTATATAGTGTGCTTTAGTATGTGCAAACATGTAAGAAAACTACTCAGTAAGCACTTCTCTTTTTTTCTTTCAATACATCCATACTAAACTCCATCCCTTGAGATGAACTGTGGGATTATGAGTTGAAAGGCCAAAAAGGGTTCTCTGGTCCTTTTCAGCAAAAAGAACTTTATTTATTTCCCTGAAACTTAACAGCAGGAGGAATGTCACGGTGCTGTTGATCACTGCTCGTTGACCCAGAGCAGAACGCACTCGGTTTGTACTTTATATTTGCGCTATTGATTTGATCTCTCTGTCTTGTCCCTTCTGAACCAACATTAAATGATTTTTTTCTATAAAGAGCTGAATGAATGTATTCTGAAATGGGTTCCATATGTCTCATCCCTAATCTAAAGCACTAATCTGCTTATAAAGTCCAGGAAGGGAATATTCTGAACACACCTTGTTTTTAGCTATGTGGTTTTTACAGACTACTCTGCCTGAGTGTGTCAGAGGTTAAAGTGACACAATCCTTGTGTACAGCCATAAAATAAGAAAGAGAACTTTGCTAGAACAGTGAGTGAAAAGAACAAGGATAACAACAAAACATAGACTAACAAACAGAGAGAAATACACACATAGATGGACAGACAGATAGACAGAGAGATAGAAATATGGATAAATAGACAGACAGACAGACAGATAGATAGATAGATAGATAGATAGATAGATAGATAGATAGATAGATAGATAGATAGATGGTAATGTTTATCAGCATGTGTTGTGTTAAGCTGTGTTAAAACAGTCTGTGTTGTGCTTCCTGTGCAGATGTTTGCTGGTACAGGCGGAGGTTCAGGCATTTATTGAGTGCTGCATGCTGGCAGTGGGAACCAGCCCCAGCCATGCCTACAGCCTTGCTGATGTGCTGGTGGAGGGAGATATGCGAGGCCATTACAGTCATGGACTCAACCGCCTTGGTGTGTGTACTAAAGACTGGAGTACATTAAGTAACAGGTGCTACAATGACAATCTAGCTGTGAAGATGGTGACTGCAGTGTAATCTTTCTCATACTAACAATGCTAATGATAAGAAATGTAACCTAACCTTGGCAATGTAAGGTTGGTGAGGCAGGAATGGAATGTCCTGCTGTTTTGTATGTCTCAGATTTGTACATTAAGGAGCTCCGGGAAGGAATCTGTGCACGGGATGGGGACCCTCTGGTAGAGAAGGAGTCACTGGCCACAGCTCTTGTGAACGGAAGGAACCTCCTGGGTCCAGTGGTGGGAAATTACTGTATGAATTTAGCTCTAAAGAAAGCACGAGATGTGGGCATTGGCTGGGTGGTGGCCCATGGTAAGTCACACATGTCTCCAACGTTTCTAATGTTTCAACAGCAAAGGTTCACATGGGTCCATGCTTTTGTTCATCACATCATAACTTACTTATCAGGCTGACAGAATTTAGGTTTTAAGGTAAACATCTTAATATTATTATCTGCGTGATAGTTCTACAATTTAAGGTCAGTGGTATCAATGATAACATGGGTGTGCTGGTTTGGTGCAAGATCACTGGTATAGCATAATGTAGATCTGATCTGATTCCTGGTCCTGGGGATCTAGCACCCTGCGGGGGATTAGCTCCTGTCCTAATCTCCTCCGCCATATCAAGGTAAAGTAAGAAGTGTTCAGAACACTTCTAGGGGATCAGAACTCTCTAGGGTGCTAGTTTTCCAAAAACAGGATTAGACACCCCTTATGTGTCTAATCCTAGATGATATTGACGCTGTTACTGTATATGTTTCATTATGGTTCAGTGGTATATGTTCTCCTTATCTCTGTTTAGGCTCCAATCACTATGGCATCGCTGCCTACTATTCAATGCAAGCACTGAAAGAAAACATGATTGTGAGTAGTGAAGCGATATTCTGTACAGGACTGTGCATTAGTAAAAGTAAACTCCTAAAAGACTGTTTTGTGTGTACAGGGTATGTCCTACACTAACACCTCTCCTCTAGTGGTTGCAACTAGGGCAAAAGAGGTGAGCATTCCTTATTTTTGTAATCATAACTTATGTCTATATTCACAGAGTCTACATTTTTTATCATCAGATCCTTCAAAGGGATCCTTCAGTGCACAACCCTTGTAGGAACTTTGGATAATTTTTCCTTCTTTAGAAAGGATGATTACATCACTGCGATTATTCCCTGCCATTACTATCATTGATTCTGCCGTTGCTGGTGTTTGCACTTTCTCTGTACACCGCTGTGTTTGTGCATTCTCTGCTTAGTGCACAGTTGGGACAAACCCCATTAGTGTCGCAGCTCCTGCTAAGGATGGAGACAGCTTTGTTTTGGACATGGCAACTTCTGCTGTTGCCCTTGGGAAGGTATGCACACACACACACACACACACACACACACATACACACACACACACACACACACACACACACATACAACATCCCAAAAACCTCCTGATACTAGTGTGTGACAGGGATCTGATTTTTGTAAACAAAATAAAACTGCCAAATTATTTTATGTCTGCTCCTAGGTTGGATACATCTGTTCGTGCAGTGGTTTAAAAAATTCTCATTTCATGACTGTCCTCATGCTTTGCCGGCCAGATTTGGTTCACTTACAAATATGCATGTGGATCTAAAGGATTAGGAAAATAGGCAACAAATTGTTTGATTGCACCTAAAATGATAATGTAATATCCTACAATGAGTGAAGTGAGATTTGGTTCTGCCCTTCTTCTCTTGGGTTCTCCCTCTTTTCACTGACTGAATGTATGCAGGTGGAACTTCACCAGCGCAAAGACCTTTCCATCCCGGAGGGTTGGGGGTGTAACGCAGAGGGCCATTTCAGCACTGACCCCACGGCTGTATTAAGTGGAGGAGGGCTGGTGCCTCTGGGAGGCAGTGAGACCACAGGTCTGTTTCTGTCTGTCTCAAACACTTCCTACTCTGTGAGGTCTCATAAATCCCAATTAGACATCACCCTCTCGCAGCAGCCTTTTAGCTGCTGAAGATCCCTGTCATTACAGCCAGTAATGGTGTGAATTCAGCTTCTAGCTCTGTGCTGAAATGAGCCATAATAACCGGCACAACCAAGACTGGTGAAAGGCATTGATAACTTTTTTTATCCAAAAACTATAATAAAATTTTTGGAGGTCTGGCAGTGCAATCATAGCTACGATCATGTAATTATTTATAGTAAGACTCTACATTCTTTATATTTTCCCCTGTCACTCACCAATACCCTGAACATATGTGTGTGTTTAATAGGGGGTCATAAGGGCTATGGTCTGGGAATGATGGTGGAGATATTTTGTGGGATGCTATCTGGCTCTCAATACAGCAAAAACATTCGCACCTGGAGAATGACAGATCGCAAAGCTGACCTGGTATTTACACCTACATGCACACAAATCTACACACTTTCAGGGAGTAAAGGGCAGCTGTCATGTTTGTCATGTCTGTGGAAACTGTACTTACACTGCCCTCTCATGGCAGGCATGTACTGAGAAACATGGGGCTGGAAATTTGACCTTACATTTACTGTTCATCCCAGTTTCCTTTCCAGGCATGCTTTATTCTTATCCTTCTTTGTTAAACTTTCCTTGTTTTTGTCACCTCTTAGTGAAGGTATAATTTACATGTATACCCTGTTATCAACTGACAGCATGAAAAATGTCATTTACTCCCATTATCTCTTCAGAGTGCCTTCATTTTTTATTAAAAACGAGAAAAAACACAAAAACAAAAACAAAAAAAACAGACATATTAAAGGTGGATAATGTCTTCTTGAGCACATAAACCTTATTTCCTTCCAGTGTTTTAACAGATTTCACCTGATCAGTTGACCTCACTAAATATATTGGCAGAGGTTAACATGTGAATCTGCAACCTTAAAGATCAGGCAGACTCAGTGAATCCACACAGAAATGGAAGCTTTAACCAGCGACTCAAACACAGCCTGTTAAATGCATTTTTAAAAAATGTTTTCACCCTGAAGATGGTGGATGAATTTTGCGCACTGGTGCTGCGTCTGACCCCAGAACAGAAGGTTGTGTATTCATATCACATCGGGTTCACATGCTTCTTTGGAGACGGTGGTCCAGTCTAGTGGGACTCTCGTAGATTAACTTACCCCTGAGTGAGGGTATCTTGCAGCCCGTGGCTCCTGCTCCTGGTGTGTGTGTGTTCAGTTCTGATGTGTTTGGATTGGTTCGTCTATACAGTGTTCAATCTCTCTCTCCTCCAGGGCCAGTGCTTTGTGGCAATAAACCCAGAGAATTTTGCTTCTGGATTCAATGAAAGAATGGCTGATCTGCTCTCCATACACAGAAATCTGGCACCAGTGAGTATCTAACATGGGTGCAAGGCCAACAAAGATAGCACAGTCACCAGTGATCAATCACCTGTATTTTCCTGTATTTCTTTTCTGAGGGTATGAAGGTGTGGAGTGTCTGATACCTGTGTCTTCTCTCACTGTGTAACTGCAGGCAGAGCCTGAGATGCCAGTGATAGTTCCAGGAGACCCAGAAAGGAAACACATCCTGACCTGCCGAGAGCTTGGGGGCATTCCATACCACCTGAATGTGATCAACCACATGGTACACACATACTCACTCATTCACCTGCGCACACACACACACACACACACACACGCTCACATAAATACAGTCTATTTTAAGTCATTCAGAGTGTGAGAAAAAACAACTGACATACATTTCTTTATAATGCCAGTGATGTGCACAAAGTGTCTCCCATGTCTCCAACTCAAATGAAATTTCATACTCTATCCATAAGCACCAATTAACCTACAAGTTTTCAGTGAACCAACACTGAGTTTATATGTATTGTAGAGATGGTGTTTAATCAGGAAAAAAAAGGTTTTGAATTTAGACGTATTTTTGCCCTGCACGTTCATTTCCACCATGAATGGTTAAAAGGGCAAATCTTTCTTAAGCCTTTTGTAAAACAATGTCTCACCATCACCACAGTGAATGCTTCTGTAGTGGTCAAATTTTTACAAATTATATGAGGCATATGAGTCCATCTTAGCCTTTTTGATGATGCAGAAAACTTGAATTCCCCATTCAAACATCCCATTCAGGCAAAGTGTCTAAATCAAACCCACGTAACCCCGTCTACTCATTTATCTTAAAAAACAAACATTAAAACATTAAAACAATAAACATTCAAATTTATTTTCACAAAAACAATCATTTTCATTGGTTTCATGGCAAAAACTTCTAACTTCACTGGATTTTGTTCTTGTCACTTTTGCAGCAGCTATTTTACAAATCACCTCTAAGTTTTATTTCTCTTTATTTCTCCTTAGAAAATCCCTGTACCCACAGTTACCCTGCAGTAGATAGATTGACTCATCAACACTGCTTATCACACTACTTAAGTTAAATCTAGTGTTCATTGTGTAATTTAACATGTTCTCCAGCAGGTGGCGCCAAGTGGCTAAAACTACAGCCCCATGCCCAGCTTGACTCATACAATGTTTCATACGATGTTTCAGACAATACACAGGTGGAAATGCTTAATTGTAAATATTACATTTTTAGAAAATTGGTTCCTCCTCATTCAACACACTTTACTGAAAGCTAAGACTAAGACTACTCGTTAGGACTGTAGAAAATGAACTGAAGATGATAATCCATCTGAATTTTTAGATTTTAGCATAAAGTGAAGTGACTATTTGTCATTGTAAAACACAGCACAGCACACAGTGAAGCTCAACTAATGCAACCTCTGCTTTTCACACTTCACACCATGCAGCAGGGGTCAGATATTAAAGCGCCCGGGGAGCAGTGATGGGGACGGTACCTTGCTCAAGGGTACTCAAGGCAACCTACTAGTCTGGGATCAGTTGCATCAGATGCAATATATCATACCTGAAAGCATGCGATTTATAATGTATGTTTTTTTATTGTAATAATATTAACGCGAAAGTATTGTACTACTTTTAAAATTACTTAATAAAGTTACTTACAGTCCTCTTGCCTGGCTTTTGCACCTTGCTGAATATGCTTTCTAACTTTTCTTTCTTTGCATCTTTTGTAGAATGAGCTTGCCAGTACGTTAGGAGTGAGTCCTCTGCTGCCCACCCACAGACTTATCGACTGAAGCTGCAGCCTGTCCTCCAGTCCTCCTCCTTCCTCCAGTACAGCTCATGCCTCTACTGCTGTTTATAACAGACAGCAGTTATTGGATTAAACATATTCATTTAGCTCTTTGCTCTGAGCTGAACTACATCCAGTCCTGTATGCTGATCATATTTAACCTCATAAACACGTGAAGGAATTATACTCATTCAAGCTTTCACAGAACTGGAGTAATTCCTTTTAAGAATATATAGGTCTTTTTGCTCAGAGCAGTTAGTCCTGTAACCTGCAAGCCTAAAAAATCTGCCATGAATCAGAAAGTTTTTTTTCCCTCACGAAAGTAATTACTTGCTGCTACATACATTCATTTTAATTGTATTTGCACCTTTCCTTTTATTTACTGTGACTGCTTTTAATATTTCTTACCAAACATCATGTGAAGGCTTCACATCCACCTTCCATCACACCCCTCATAAAGACAGCGAGATGCTTTTACGGTGAATACTGATACTGAATACACTCAGACCTTTTGTTCTTCTTGGCAGTAAATTTGTGGGGGACAATAAGAAGATATATTTGGGAATGATAGATGTGTGATAAATGCAATCAAATTAGCTGACATGTGGCCCCCAATGTCACGGTATAATACTAGATTCAAAAAACCTTCAGACATTATTATTGTCCATTGACAGTATTTCTGCCAGCTGGTGTAAAGCACTTAAAACACTTTATCATATTAATATATGTTGCCTGCTAAGACTATAAAAATAATAGTGATGCATTGCATAATCAGTTGCATTCGGAACCAGTTACAATTAGTTTTTAAGTAATACTCTATAATAAAAATGAATAAATTAAATCTTTGTAATAAAAGTATGTATGTGTACATTTTTGAGCTATAAAAAAAGGATTTCTTACTTTATTCCAGTAAGGTGCCAATTGAAAATAAAGCTAGCATTATGCAGGGTGTATAAATGGTTTAAAGTGTGTTAGTTTATTAGGCCATCAACAGTAGTTATAAACCATACAAATTTCAAGAACTGACCATATTAATTTAACTGTTTTTCCAGTCGCATTTGTGTTTTTGATGAGGAAATTCAGAAAAAGAAGATAATTGAACAGAGGGCAGAGATTTACACTCCTACTGATCTATTTTCCACTCCCACGTCTCTTGTGTGGTCAAGCTTGGTGGACACGCATCACTTCAGAGCAGAGGAACAGAGGAACAGATGGCCTCAAGGTTCAACAGCAGCTCCAGCCTGTTCCAATTATCACGAAAAGAGAGACCGAGGCTGATACTGGAAAATCAATGCAATTGCACTAACGAAAAAGGGGGAAAGTGAGGAACAATGGAGAGTCGACAGCGTGTGTGTGGGTTCTCTAAAAAATGTGCAGGCTATATGTAGGCCTGTAGGAGTTTGGAAGGTGTGTGTTTTCACACAAGTGGGGATTGAGGGCCTCTCGGAGAAGAGCTCATCACACCCCACCATAACCTCACAGCAGCGTTAGCTCACACCCCACCATGCAGCTCATCACACCCAGCTACATCTCAGTGTGTAGCTCACACACTGCTGTTACTCACACTTCAGAGTGGACACCAGTAGCACATCTTCACAGCCCCACATTAGCACACATTCTAGTCACATTAGCCAGTTATTTAGACCTGCACAGCATCTGCTGCTTCTCCACAGATTCTACCCACATGAGAAACACCACTAACCACCTTGCAATACCTGGTACACAGGGAGAGGGTGAATAGGGAATGTTCAGGGACAGGACTTAATTGAAAAGACTTTAGCCTTAAATCAAGTAGGAATTTTTGCCATCTCAGCTATATACACAGAACAGGAGGATGTTAAAGGTGGAGCTGCCAGGAAAGAGGAAAAGAGGAGATGGTCATGCAAGTGTTCGGTTTGAAGGAGGAAGATGCAGAGGACTGGAAGAAATGGAAACAGATGATCCACTGTGGCGACCCCTAAACGGGAGCAGCCGAAAGAAAAAGAAAGAAAGACAGTAAAACGAAACAATGTCCCACCAGGACCATTGTACTACAATTGAGACAACATTGTAAATCTGACGGGGCAGCGGTGGCCTAGTGGTTAGGGAGTTGGCTCCGCATCAGAAGATTGGGGGTTCGATTCCCACCCATGTGGGTTGCTCTGAGGTACCCTTGAGCAAGGTACCGTCCCCATCACTGCTCCCCGGGCGCTTTCAATAGCTGCCCACTGCTGCACGTGTGTGTATGGGTTAAATGCAGAGGTCCAATTTCGTTGTGGTTCATGTGTGCTGTGCCGTGACCTCGCAATGACAAGGGTTGTCACTTTCACTTTCACTTTCACTTTCACATATAACAACACAGAACAAACTATAATCCTAGACAGTAGACGGGACAATACAGTACATTAATCTGACACAGACAGAGACAGTAATGTATATGAATATGTTGGAGAATGCAGGTTAAGAAACAATGACAGTGACTCCAGTACTGGGTGCAATTAAATTTTAGAACATTTACGGCATTTAGCAGATGCTCTTGTCCAGAGCGACTTCCGTGTCCTAATTACAGGGACAGTCCCCCTGGAGACACTCAGGGTTAAAGGTCTTGCTCAGGGACCCAGTGGTGGTAGTGCTAGAGGTGGGATTTGAACCTGGGACCTCTTGATCCATAGGTCTATAGACAAGTACCCACCACTAAGTAACATACAATCAGCAAGCTAAGGTAAGCAAAAGAGAGAGCTGGAATATCTATGCGTGTGTGTGTGTGTGTGTGTGTGTGTGTGTGTGTGTGTGTGTATGTGTGTGTGTGTGTGTGTGTGTGTGTGTCTCTGTGTGTGTGCCAGCCACACAGGATGTAAAAAGATTGTGAGAGTGCCAGAGCTGTGAGTTTAGGCACCGGTCAATCCGTAGCGCCTCCCAAGTGATAGGTTCATCACATAGCACCACTTCACAGCAGTCACACACTACTGTACCTCACACCTTGGAGCTCAACCTAGGAGCACATCTCTCCTGCCTGCCTGACACTGCCCTACACAGCTCAGTGATGAAGCCCAAATCTGTCACCCATCCAAGCGCTCCTCATCTGACTACACAACCAATCAGCACCTCAAGCTGTCACACTGTATTCTCTCACTGTCATAACACAATTTTATCTTTCTGAAACAAGAACTTTACAATGGAAGCTAATAATAATGCTGATTGATCTATCAATCATTAAAATAAAAAAGCAGCAGGTCATTTAAATAAAAAGTCAAAACCATAGAGATGTTAGATATGAGAAAGACGATACACTACCGGGATCATTTTTATTTTCTATACAAGGACAATTTATACAGTGCAGATTTAATTACTACAAACAATAGAAGCAATAGAAGGTTAATTTTTAAGTACTTTGATCATTATTAGAGTAATTCAGTTATAAATACTATACTTTGTACATGTCTGTGGATGTGGTAATCACTTTAATATTAAATATGTATTATGCTTCTTGTCAGTTTGGGAACGTAATTATTTTATATTCTTTCAATTATATATATATAATTTTTTTTTTTTTTTTTTTTTTTTTTTGCATTGCATTGCATTTTATGAACTTCAAATGAGCTGGAACATTAAATAACCTTTTATCAGAAGTCCATGCAAACAGTTCAAGTTGGCTAGTCAGTGATACTGATAGTAAAAGAGGGCTTTAGGCTAAGTGATGTGACACACTTGTGTCTAATATTCTGTCTCCCCTGTGTTTTAATGAGCAGAGGCAGGTGGGCCTGTGTTGGAACGAGAGAAAAAAAAGCACAAAGCTTCACATTCACCGTTACTCTCAGAGGAGGGATAGCTGTTAAAAAGATGAGGTTTATAGGAAAACATTACCCTCTCAGCAGTGCTAATCATTGGGCATGTTTTTAGCTTTCAATTTTCATTTCTAGTCTGCACTATTCCACCTCCAGTGTGTTGCTTTAACAGATTTGGCAAAGAAGTAAAGGCATTTGATCTGCTGGAGATCTGCTTTACTGTATAGGAGGATTATATGTTTTTTTTTTCACTACGCTGAGTCGTGTCAGTTCTTGCTGCAAAATTATTCCCCCTCCCAGAATTAATGAGATTTTAGTCTCAGTATTGGCCATATTAACAACATATGCTCTGACTGCCACATTAGTCAGCACTGTGACTCCCACACAGGTGTGACGTGTTAACCAGATCACCCTGTTTAAGCCTACAGTTGTTAGTCATTAGTAAGATTGGGCAGTGATTAAGAAGATTAATGGTCTCTCGTATGGCCTGCATGGGGTAAAAAGTTTGAAGAATTAAAAGTTTTTTAAAAGATTACAAATATTCTGAAAAGTGCCTATCTAGAGCTAGCTGTCTTAATATCCTGTGATATCTTCAAAGTATGAGCAAACTAAAGGAAGGGCGAGAAGTACAGAGGAGATGAACGTGTGTGTGTTTGTGGGGGAAGGGGAGTGATTCCCTGCTGAGGAGGGTTTTAATGAAGGAAAGCCACTCCATTGTTCCTAGAAAGGCAGATATTACACCAGTGTGTGTGTGCGTGTGTGTGTGAAGGGGGGACAATGACACCAGTGGTATTTAGTAGGCTCTAAATTGGTAGCCACTTTAGATTGTTATCTTCTCAGGAGCTCAAGCACTAAAACTGCCCTCTATTTGTCCATTATTGCTATATTTTACAGGTCATTATATCCCGTCCTGAGTATACACACTGCGACCCTTGAAACTAAGAATGACGATGTGCAAAGCAAAGTAAAGCAAAATATTTTTACTGGAAATGCCTTTGGGTGATTAAACAGGCTACTCGGTTTTCTGTGTGTTTTTCTGTGTGTTGTGTCTTGCTTCTGTGGTCAGATCATCTCAATGCAGATGAGAACCAGATTTAGGTCTAATTACAAATAAATACAGAGCACCGAAGAACTAAATGAATGAATGAACTAAAGCGTCTTTGTTCAGTTAAAATGTTTTTACAAACTACTAAAGGAACTGCTGAATCCAGACATCTTTCCAGCATCATGCATTTACATTTATGGCATCTGTCAGACACCTTTATACACCTGAGCAGTGCAGATTGCCTAATCACAAAAGAGTTCCCGGGAAGCTACTTGGCATTAAAGGCTTTGCTCCGAGGCTCATATGGTGCTGGAATAGGACTGAGTCTTGAACCAACAACATTTTTGTGTGTATCCCTATCCCTAGGCAATTACCACCCCAAGTACTTGGCCTTTACTTGATGAAATATGAACTAAATATGAAATAATAATAATAACATATAAGTTAAAACAACCCAAAATAATTTATCTTTGCATTCCTCTTACATTCTCAGCTATAAATTCCCAATCAATTGTGCAATACATTATAAAAAAATAAAGGCAATAAAGTGTCTACCATATACCATAATTGTCTCCCATATTACATCAGATCTGAGCAGAGTTTCCTATTTTTTTGCACTTGAACAGGATTGTTTGTCCAACAAATCATTATAGTGTCGCTGTTCTGTGGCTTTTTCTGTCTCCACTCTCTCTCTCTCTCTCTCTCTCTCTCTCTCTCTCTCTCTCACCTCAGGGGTGAGGAACTCTCACTTAAACAACACTTCATTTTCATGAATATTTATAACTTTGCATGCTCTTCTTTTTAGCAGCTCGTAATGCTCTCATTAATGAATTAATGAGCAACACGTTTAAGGATACATGACTGACCAGAAGAGGGTGTGTGAGTGAGTGAGAGAGAGAGAGAGAGAGAGAGAGAAGAAGTGTACAGAATATGTGTGATGTGGACAGGTGGTCCACTGTTAAAGGTATTTCCAGAGAGGTAACAGAAATACTCTGGATAGGTCTGTCTGAGCTTCTTCTTCTTTCGGCTGCTCCCGTTTAGGGGTCACCAAAGTGGATCATCTGTTTCCATTTCTTCTGGTCCTCTGCATCTTCCCCCTTTTGAACCAACCACCTACATGTCCTCTCTCACCACGTCCATAAACCTCCTCTTTGGTCTTCCTCTTTTCCTCTTTCCTGGCAGCTCCATCTTCAACATCCTCCTTCCAATATAATCCGTCTCTCCTCTGGACATGTCCAACCCATCACAATGTTGCTGCTTTAACCTTCAGTTCTACCCATCCTCTTAAATCTGGATACGTCTGTCTGAGATAAATAATGGCACTAATATTTATAACTATACTTAAAATACATCATATTTTGTCCTTTTGGCTCTTTCATTTGGTTCCTTGTTTATTTCCATCTGAGAAGGAACTGTAATTGAGTCACTTAAGAACTCCTGGCTATAATCTAACTACTTTCTTTTTTTAAGTGAAATTTAAATGAAATTAAGTTAATATAGATGGATGGATCAGCGTGTCAGCTGGTACCCAGGTCAATACCCTCATCTGCTGACCCCTCCCCCATCCTTCCTGCTTGCATTGGTTGGCCAGCTGGTGCTCATGGCGACGCTGCTGTGAGGTGGCTGAGAAAGTTTATGAACATCAGACTCAGGAAGCTCTTACATCTGCTGCAAGAACACCCCCCTCACTCACACACATACACATACACACACACGCCCTGGTCTGTCAGCTGAGAGATCAGAGGGACAGCTGGCTCAGCTCCTCCAAGACGCTGACATCACCCTGTAGCACCCTCTGAACACCCACCCCCACCCCACACACACACACACACACACACACTCACTCACACTCAGAGAGATTCACATTATTGATCATTGCACTGATTTCCATTTTCTAATAAAATTTTTATTTAACCTTTGATATCTGGGTCTAAGTGCGTGTATCTTCATCTGCAGTTTCATTGTCTGCAATCAGTGAGGTCAGTGTATCATTTTATTAAGTGGCATTAGTCCATCTGGCCCTCTAGAAGGGTCAGAGGTCATGTGTCTATTTATGTCTGTTATTGATTCAGCACTGAAGCATTAAATTCTTTATTGTTAACAAAATTTAATTAACAGTTTGTCATTTTGTCTGGGTTACATTTATTTCGCTCGAATGATTAATGTGGAGAGAGTCATATGGAAAAATGAAGTCAGCAGCTGGTGGCTAATTGTGTCAGTCATTCAGTCTGCAGACCTCAGCTGATACAGCAGTTTATGATTGTGATTAAACTGAACAGGGCATGATTGTTTTATTATTTTCTTCATGTTAGAATAAAATATTGAACATGTACAGTAAATTCAGAAAAAGCAATTCAGTTGCTTCAGTGTCCTCCTGCTAAATGTAAAGCCCAGTCACTCTGCAGGATTGAGTACAAACTCATTAACACAATACTGAGCAGTGGGTCAGCTCATTTATGAACAAGGGCGATACTATGGGTCGAAGACTGAAGCGCTTAAACAGGACCTTTTACGGGGATTTGGAGGACACAGAAATGAAATGGAAAAACAGCAAATAGGCATAAATATGAGATTAATTCACCACATGAATTATAACATGCTTTTGCAACATACATGCAATGAAATGTGAACAATTTTCAAAAAGAACCAGTGATTTTTGACATATATATTGTACATAGGCTGTGTTCAATTTGGATCTTAGTTTTTCTTTATTTCAGATAGTTGTCTGGAGTTCATTAGTCTAGACTTTAGGATTGTTTTCATAGCCTCAGGCAGAGTTACAATGCTTGGTTGACTCTGCATCTGTATGTGCTTGAAAATGGCACAGGTCATTTATTCCATCTTTGAAACTCTGAGTCATTTGGAAAAGTTTGATTGTTTCAACAGCTAGACAACAATTGCATGTGTACTGTCCCGCTTGTTAACACAGACCCTGATTCAACTAGCCTAGAGGCATGTTTGTCTCAGGAGTTTCTAGCATGGCTAGCATCATCTTATAGGCCTCAATTCGCTTTTTTGCAATAAGCAGATATAAATGTTTACAGGTGTGCATGAAGGAAATAATAAAAATCCACCACTTTCTCAGGGCTCCATGGCATTCAGAGCTGCGACTTCTTGAGGTCAATAAATATACACATTTATTGATGAATGCACTTATCCAACAGATTTTCCAGGGCAGATTGCTTGCTTGGGCCAGTCATCCCAACATCCCATTCATGTTCCTCCAGTGTTTTAGTACTCTGGTCTAGTCTTGGTCCCAACACTGGCTTCAAGACCTTGCTATGCTCACTGGGTCTCATCCTGACGTGTTGAAGTTTCTTTCTTTTTTCTGAGAGCAGTTGAGGGTAATGCAACTTTTTTTGTTGTAATTTCCATCTCTTTTTTAGGAGAGAAAATCTGAGCTGTGTAAAGTGAAGCACATTTTGAATCAGAAGTGAACACCCAATCACTGCTTCTGGAAATGATCCTTTCCATCAAATTCAGTCCAGCAGTGGCTGCAAGCACAAGACTTGGTTTTAAGCTTTGAGTCAGTTTTTAACCGCTTGCTTCTAGAAGCTTGTACATTAAAATATTCTTTAATATTCATAAAAAATTTGAAATAGTCTTCAGTTCAACTCCAGCAATTACTGTCGTGATGTTGGCTTGCATCACTAACCAGCAGCCGAAGCCAAGACCTTCACACACTTCTGAACTTTCTGTTGCCAAAGTTGTGTTGATTACAATACCTGAATCTAGAATCATGTGACTTTTTTTTTAACACATTCTTGATGCAATGGTTCATTACATTAATTGAATTGTGTGCTATCATTGGATTTAATAACTTTAGATTTTGGCCAACATTCTGTAAACTCTGCAGCAGTGGTTATGAAGAGATAGGTTGGTTGGTATGAACTGGGTAAGTCGGTTCCAATACCTGAAACCCTTGAAAAGGATCTCCATCATTTGGTGAGCATTTTGAAGCTGTGAGTAGATTGCAGCACACCTCTCACAATCCCGACACCCCATGTCTTTTCTCAGCTGCTGTTTGCTGTTTATCACTAATGTTTAGAGCTGCCCTGAAGCGTGTGAAAGGATGAACGTGTATGTGTGGCCAACAACATGGTGAACTATACACAGGAATATTTAATAGCTTCCCTGAGCTTTTTGTTCTTTACATCCTGCTGCATGGTGGTCTTTTCAAACATGGACAATGTCTTTTTTCACAGACATGGTCTCAGGCAACCTGAAAGTGAAAAGTTGATAGCTGATAACTGTTATGTTTCTCAACTCATTGAAACAGGAATAATTTGCACTCTGTGGCACCAAAGTAGTATTTTATCCATTTCATTTTAAAAGCCATGTGTAAAAGTTGGTTGGTTGGTTGGTTGGTTGGTTAGTGGGATCAGGGAATCAAAGCAACACAATCAAGCAGCAAATATAAATCTTGAAATCATGAGAGAAATTAAATTTAGGAAACAAGGAAGCAGTTTATGACCTTATTCATTTCTGGTATCAGTATTTCAGATTAACTATTAGAACCTATGGGCAAACCATCTGGGCACTAACACATCCTTTTAAACCTTTTAAAATGACTGCTTATTATGGATTACTCGGCTCAGAACAGGCAAGCTAATGTCACTCACAAACACTGACTGAGACGGACAGCCTTTTTTAAATAGAATCGTTTGTATTGACTTAATTTGATTTCCTGCATTAGCAGAACACACAGTGAAGACTAAAGAAAGTCAACGAGAAAGCAGATCTGCCCCTCTTTAATGCATTTATTCACATAATTAAATAATTCAATTTCTGTTATTGATAAAACGGCAGAGCAAGATTTGTTTGGGGCTCTTGAATTCCTACTAGGCCCTGGCTCTTGCTAAAGCAATGCATTTTCAGTCTAACAACCTGCATAAAATACCTTCTTTTCCACTTAGTGCTCCCAAACTTTCCTAATGTCACACATAACACAGCAGGTAAAGCTGGCAATGGGTCTCTTATCTACTCTTTTGTTCATGCAGCGAAGGGGAAGCAGCATCAGTTTCATAATCCCATTGTGATGATGTCATGGACAGGTGTAAGTGACACTGTTCTGCTGGCCTGGTTTCATCCTGTCTGCTTTGTCTGCGGTGCACAGGAAACGCAAAGACAACAGAGGTCCCCATGGACAGGAGCATGCCTGCTTTACATGCTTTATTGCAGACCCACAGTTGCACACACACCGCTCTGTGTGGCTGTGGCCAGGGCTTTGTGTGTTAGAGCTAGAGGGGAGATAGTTCCAAGTCCCCACTGCTCTCATCTTACCGCAGCCTTTGGAAAACAGCATCATGTGACCCTGCTGAAGGTAGAGGTGCATTGCATTGAGGGTGGGAAGAGAGAGGAATGGGAAGAAAATGAGAGACCATGTCTTTAGTGGCAATTCTACACTCTTAAAAATAAAACCTAAATTGGTTTTGGCTAGAATGTATGTCTCCATAAAAGGATGCAGATGGTTTGGAATTATGCTGAAGTTCTCTAAACAATAGTTCCCATTAAAGAATCTGTTAAAAGATTCCTTAGAGAGCCCGAAATGGTTCTTTGACATTGCTCCAAGGAACCCTTATTGGCAACTTTATTTGTGTAAAGAGACCAAGTTTTTGCTTTCTGTGTAGCAGAAGAAGATGAGATGGTTATGTTTCTAATCACTAAATCCTAGTTTCATAGACCTGCACAAGAAAATGTTGAAGGAAGTCACAAGAAATAACAGACACAATGTTCCTGAATTTAATCTACACTTCATTCATTTAAGATCATAGAAGGAAAAGGGATGACACTGTAATGGTTTCTGTCCATTGTTAGAAGATGTCTCTAGGATTAAGGCCGTTTAGATCAAGTTCAGTGCAAATGGAATGTCAGTTAAATGAACTGCTTTTTGAATGACGGGAGCCAATCAAGTGAAAATATGCATAATTAGCACAGAGATGTTTGTCATTCAGCACCTGGCGTCACTACTTAAGTCAGAATGTGAACTCTTCTTGCTTTACCAATAAGTGTCTGGGTTTGTTTTTATTGTATACTGTACAAGCATTTTGACACTTTTGGGATAAATACTTTTATGTCCAAACCCACATGTCCTTGTGAAGTGGTGGCAGGGCGTCTTAATACTTGCAGTAGTGACCTAGTATTTAGGGACTAGCCCTCATGACTGGAAGGTCATGGGTTTAAGTCCTGGACCAGTAGGTTACTCTGAGTTACCCTTGAGCAAGGTACCGTCCCATCACTGCTCCCTGGCACTGGATATGGCTGCCGACTGCTGCATGATGAGTATTGGTTAGTTGCAAAGAATTATTTTGTTGTGGTTCACTGTGCTGTGTTTCAAGAATTAGACATTTATTAGCTTTGAGTAGAATCTAAACAGGCGATCACAGTATCATCAGCATAATGTCAAAGACTTTAAATATTATACCTGCAGTAAAGAGAATGGACCCCAAATTTGACCCATGGGGCACACCCTTAGCCACCATTAAAGGAGTGTTCATAAAGATAAAGAATGTTGAAAGCAGGGAATGATGTCTTAATCCCATGTTAATAAGTCTAGATTTAATTACTGTGTAAATCAATTTGTGGAAAGCCTTCAACAAAAAAACTAAAATAAGTAAATGAGATAAATGAAAAATAAACTTCTGTCGTTTATTACTAGTACCATGTAGTCCCAAATCCTGAGCGATCATCAGATATTATGTTTAATCAATTTTGCACCAAGTACTCCAACAAAATGTGACTCTCTCACCTGCGCTATTATTTTAGAGCCTTTTTTCCTGCTAGAACTTGTTTTTGAGGCATATCCTGGATGAGCTCTCTTTACATCAAATGGTAGAGGAAATACTTCTGTGCTGCTTTTTGTGTCAGTATACCATGAAGAAGACCCACACAAAGCATTAACCACTTTTGATGAGCTCATTGGGATCATGTGGCATGAAGTTAGATAACATCCTCTTACCTGAAATATAGACACCATGTTACACAATGTATTTTTCCTCAAAGAAAATGTGAAATGGAGCTTGTGTACAATTGTATGTTGGCAGAACTTGTTCTCAATGTACTTTTTGACACTTGTTTCACAGGTTCTAAGAGTAAAAATGAAATGAAGCAGGCTGAAAATGAAAAAGCTGCTGTTCCAGCTGGCTGGCCTTAAGGCCTAGAAAGTAACAGCATTCAAACATGACTGACAATTTGGCAGACTCCTGATTGTGTGGATGCGGCTTTCTGCCCTTAAGGATTTATAAAAGAACGCAGTGCATTTACTCATAGAAAATTCTCAACACTGATGAGTTACTTGAATAGAACTGTAGCTGTGATCGTTTTTTTAAAACACTAATTCTATTTCTATTGCACTGACAATAGTGAACGGCAGGTACTTAACTGAAGTCAGATGTATACGTTTTCAGGAGATATGCTTATGCAAGCTGGTGCCTTAGAGATCGTTTTACATATTCATGTGTCGTGTAACCTAAGGAATATGATGGAACGAGCTACATAGAAGCAAGACTAAAATAAAAGTGCTTCCTATGGTTTGGAATAGCTATTTTTTCCAATAAAATCCAGCTCATAAAAGTGAGCTGTGCAGATAAGATTTCATTATGTACTCGCTTGGGGAAATAACTGAAGCAGATATCATGTATTCATAAATTCTTTGAGAAATTTATTTGCAAAACTTACGACAAGTGACAAAATGGCTCAGAAGCATGATGGGCCCCGATTCAGGGTGAATGCTACATCAAAAAGCTAGGTTACGATTCTGATTGCAAAACACAAAGAAATCAAACAAACAGACATCTAGATTGAAACATAAATAAATAAAGTTAAAAGGTTATTTACAATATATTTTTGTATATTTACAGAAACAAGTTAGTCCCATTTTTTTTTAAAGCTTTTCTTTTGTCACCGACAGCTGATTAGCCCTTCTCCCCTGCCTGTGGTACTGAAAGAGAGCCCTTTCCTTTCTTTTTGAGAAAGTAGACAAATTCTCAGTTTAGGCCTGCGCTCTGGTGCAATTGTTAACTAATAAAGACCCCCCACAATGACTCGGTGAACCAGTTTTAAGAAATTCACGGTTGATTATTAAACGTCAAATTAATCTGAAACGGGAAAAGCACAGGAAATCATGCATGAACAGCAGATCAAACTTCTGGCAACTTTCCTTCGAGCAACAGTAGCTCTTTGATGCGTTTGACTGTTACTGAATGGGTTACGTGTAGCTACACGCAAGAAGAAAACCCAGTGAGCTTCTAAATGGAGATTGGGGCTTATTACAGAAATTAAAAATGGGCTAAGTGACTGCATGGCTGTGAACCGGCTGGACAGTAATACTCCCAACACCCACAGTGTGGAATCCAGCGGACCAAAAACACAGTGGAGGCCTGCAGGTGTACATCCCGCAGACCAGACTTCATTGTCCAAAACAACCTTATAAACAGAACCAGCGTTTTGCTACATTTCTTTGTTGTTGCTTATTCTTCAGCAGTTTCTCAAGGACGACGGTCCTGAGTGGATGACTCGTCATGGCGCGGCCACTCGATGCGCCTTCTTCCTTCAGTGAGCGTCCTCTGGATTTTCCAGCCACGGGCGACCCAGAAGGCCTCCTTTTGCAGACCAGCAGTAACGCAAAGACCTGAGAACACAGAGACAGGGGGCAGCTAGAGTGAGAAACAGAGTGTGTAGTGGTGCTGTAAAATCAGAGCCGCTGCCTCCATTCCAGCAGCGTTTCCCGCCACTGTGACGCGCGCGCTCCCCTCCCCCAATGAACTCCCACCACACCTAGCTGGTCGTCATGGCGCCGCGAGCGAGTCTCTCAGATAAACAACAGCGCACACATGACAACGACCGAATTACAGCGCAAACACACACACACCACGGAGCCTAGAAAACACAAACACAATCTTCCAAACTAATCCCCAACCAAACTAACTACAGAATCTAAAAACACACAGCACAGCATTCAAAACAGCACACACACACACACACTCACTCACTCACTCTACGGATCAGCCCCGGTCCTCCCCGTCCCCCGTACACACCTTCACCGGATTCTTTTCCGTGGTGTTTGCTCCTCGGTGTTGGAGGGGAAGGGTTTTCGGCCGCCCCTCTCACACAGCCTCACACCGCCACCGCTCCTCCGCTTCACAAAAAAATCTGAAGGAAGAGACATATTCGCCTGTTAAAATCGCCGGAGACTGTGAGACTGGTAGCTCGGCGTGCGCGCGGTCCTACCTGTAACGCGGGTCGTGCTGAGCGCGGAGGGTCTTTTCCTCGGGGCGCTCTTGCGGGTCGGGTCTGTTGACTTTTTTGTCCCGTTTTCTGGGAGAGCGCGCAGCTCCGCGCGTTCACTCGGACTGCCGTCCGTCCTGCTGGGAGTCCGAGCTCCGTCCTCAGCCCGGCCCGCCCGCACACACTCCTGGTAGAAAGCGGGCGACGTCTCTCCCGGCGCCTCCTCCCACTCGTACTCCCCGAGCAGCGGCACTCCGGCGCCGAAGTCGAAGTTCCACCTCCTCCGGTCGCGCTCCGCAATCTCGACCAGTTTCGCCTTCATTTCGCGGTTCAGCTCTTCGTGGTCAACGGGGCCAAAGAGACTCCGGCAGACCCTGGCGTGCGGCGGCGTGTCCCTCCGAACGTGGGGCAAGGAGGAGGACAGAGTCCCCAAAACACTGCTGCTGGAATACTGGACACTGGACATGGCGGCACTCCACAGGGAAACCGAGTCGCGCACTACGAGCTGAACTTAACGTGACTACACGGTGCACATCAGCCCCGACTCGCCCGCACGGCTGGGATACTGTGAAGGGTTGTGATTTAAAGTCCACTCGCCCTCCGCAGGTACGTGTAGTACCAATGGAGCTCTTCTTCCCCCCCCCGGGGCAGTGCCACGCCCTCGCTGCATCTCTATTGGCCCACAGCTCCGCTCGGACTCCTCCTCCTTGGTCAGTTCTCCGCTCCCGATGCATCTCCATTGGCCCATAGCTCCTCTGGGGGTGGGACTAAGTAGTGGGAGACCCGTGATTTGTGCTGGAGGTGGGGGTGGGTGTCCGTTTGAAGCTGCTGTATTGTTAAATGCCTTTTTTGCAAGCGGGTATATTTTAGCTCAGCCCTTCCCCCGCTCCGCTTGGGCAGGGTTTACTACCCGTTGGTCTCCACAACGCCGTCGACCAGGGATGTGTAGTGTGCGCGCGCGCGCGCACACACACACACACACACACACACACACACACACACACACACACACACACACACACACACACACACACACACGGGGATCACTCGGAAGTCAGCGCAAGGTTTGATTATTTGCAGTAGTGAAAACTGCTGATAAGTAGAAGTATTTTTCACTGTTACACACTTATGGGCAGGTCTGTTGTTAGTCATGTTAAATGAACACCTGTGTGTGATTTATATCCTACATTTTTTTTATCAGACTGAGGAAAAAAACATCTGGAGACTTAAGTGTAGCGACTCTTGTGCCAGAGCCAGATGTCACGGTGTATTGATTGGTGTTGAGCAGTAGTTGCATTAAGTGCGCCCTCTGGAGGTTATGAGGAGCTCTGCAGCTCTACGCGGCGCCTAGTGATTTAAAGGATGGAAATCCTGTATTCTTTATCCATGATGATGAGGATGATGATGATGATGATGATGACGTGAAAAGTATAACAGCAGTGCAAGATTTGTTACGTGTAGGTAGTGATGTTGATTAAACGCATACAAACAATCAGATTCATTGTATTCTTGTGGAGCAACGCACACCTAACAGCTATCAGCACAGCAACACTAGTCCTTCTAGTTGTGTTGCATATGTTGCATGTTGAGCTCCTAATATTTTAGCATTTACAAGAAACCTAAACTGGAGCAAGAATGGACTAAAGCATGTTTTAAAGGAAGTCTGGGACCTAAAGGATGCAAATGAATCTAAAACTGTTCTGAAAACCATCGTGTCCCTGCCATATTCTCAGTCTTTTGGTTCTGGTTCTGAGCCCCTGCAACGCCTGAGAAAGCCACCAGATGGCAGCAGTGTAGTGCAGAGAGCTCTACACAGGGCTGGGCTGACAGAGCACAGGCATGGATGGTCTTGTGGTGCAGGAGACCAATGCTTTGGAACCTGGACATTGTGAAGAGCAGCACGACCCGCTTCAGAAAGACTGAGACCAGCACTATCTTATCACATTCATGCAGTGGTGGCCTAGTGGTTAGAGAGTTGGCCCCAGTATCAGAGGGTTGTGGGTTTGAATCCCAGACCAGTAGCAAGGTACCATCCCCATCACTGCTCCCCAGGTGCTTTCGATAGCTTCTCCCTGCTGCACGTGTGTGTGTGTGTGGGTGAAATGCGAAAGCTGTATTTTGTTGACACGTCAGAATGACACGTCACTTTCACTTTTACTTCACTTCAAGGGGTTAGGGACTAGACCCATATAATCGGAAGGTTGTGGGTTTGAATCCTGGAACAGTAGATTGCCTTGAGGTACCCTTGTGCAAGGTATGGTCCCCATCACTGCTCCCCAGAGCTGTCCACTGCTGCACTGTTTGGGTTAATTGCAGAGAATGCATTTGGCTGTAGTTCACTGTGTGCCTTGCTTTGTCTTCACAAAGATAGTCACTTTTGATTCACTTTCACATACAAGCAGCTGAGCCTGATCACTGGCTGGTTGTGTTCAGTTTGCATGCAGGAAGTCAACATACTGAGATCAGTCATTAATTCAAGATTGCAACAGAATGCCTGGATTAAATACCCATGTGCACCTGCCTGCTTGAAATTATGTGCAAATATGGCTCAGGCAGGCACAGCACCCAGGTGCAGGCACACTTTGCCCTAATTCATATGACTTTGAGAAATTAGAGAGAGTGAAACAAGTAGATTCAGTATTTTGTATCACAGACATGTAATCCAACCCCAGCTTTTTAGATTTTTATCTAGTTTTTTGGGTCAAATATTAACTTACTAGTAAGAAATCATTTTTATTCAACAATTATGTTTTTTTCCTTTTATGTTTTTAATAGCAGAAATACTGGTAAACTCAAAATTTTTTTTAATAGTTCAGACTTAAAAAAGAACTCATTTTAATGCAGTAATGCCATAAGGCAAAGTTTTAATAAAATGGATTTACATCTTGTGGTGCAAAGCTTACAAACCTATTTTACATCTCTAAATTAAATATTTTATAAGTTAATTCCTGATTTCAATCCAACCCAGCCACAAGGGATACACAAGACAGCATGTATGCACAATACAGAAGTGTATTTCTTCATGCCGGTCCCAAGCCCGGGTAAATGGGGAGGGTTGCATCAGGATGGGCATCTGGTGTAAAACTTTTGCCAAATCAATATGCGGACAACGAAACAAATGTCCATCCCGGATCAAGGCCCGGGTTAACAACGACCACCACCAGTGCTGTTAGTCTCCATGGTGCTGGTGGAAATTGGACTACTGTTGGCCAAAAAAAAGAAGAGGAGAGTGGAAGTGAAGGCAGGGACTCTGGATGTTGGCAGCATGACAGGTAAAGGTAGAGAATTAGTTGGTAGGTTGGAGAGAAGAGAGGTTGGCATTTTTTGTGTAAAAGAGACTAAATGGAAAGCCAGGTGTATTGGAGGAGGGTTTAAACTGTTTTACCATGGTGTGGATGGAAGGAGGTATCCTGAAGGGAGAGTATGAGAGTTTTGGGGGTGAAAAGAATGCGTATAAATGAATGTTGTTAGTACATATACTCTGCATGTAGGTTATAAAAGAATTCTGGAGTGAGTCAGATGTTTGCTGATGACATTGTAATCTTTAGAGAGAGTAGGGAATCAGCTTGTGAAGACTCAAAGAGCAATGAAAGTCAGTAGGACAGGAAGGAAAGCGGAGTGGTTAGTATGCAGGGAGCAGAGATTTCAAAATTAGATGTGTTTAAAAAGTTGAGATCATCAGTCCAGAGTAACAGGGATTGTGGGAGAGAGGTGAAGAAGGTTGGAATGGGTGGAGAAGAGTGGCAAGAGTGATCTGTGATGATCAAGAGTGAAAGGGAAGATTTACAGGATGGGAGTGAGACCAGCAATGCCTTACGGTTTTGTGACGGTGCTGATGACGGGACAGGAGTGGGAGGTATAGCTGGCAGAGATAAAGATGCTGAGATTTGTGTTTGGAGTGACAAGGATGGACAGGATTGTGAAGGGGTATATTAGAGGCACAGTTCATGTTGGGTAATTTGAAGACAGAATCAGAGAAGTTGTTTTGAACATGTACAGAGGACAGACGGAGTATATTAGAGAAGGACGTTAAGGATTGAACTGCCAGGCGAGAGATAAAGAAGGCCAAAGAGGAGGTTTATGGATGTGGTAAGAGATGAAAATTGGGGTAAGAGAGGAGGATGCAGAGGACTAGAAGAAATAGAGAGGGGGGGACCCCTAATGAACACCCGTAAGAAGAAGAAGACTCCTGTGCTCATCCTGAAGATACTGAATAAAGTATCACTCTGATGAAGCCTGGGGTAGATTTTAGAGCAAGCCTCCATCAGACCACTGAGTCTCCAGTTAGGTCCAAAGTTTACAAAGAAAGGAAATCAGTACCCTGGAAGGACTGGGTCATGGCGTATCTAAGGTTAGTGCTCATTGAATAATCCCAAACTGGTGTGGAAGACCCTCAAAAACTGTTCCACACCATCACTAGTACAGCCTTCTGAGAACAGATGATGTCAAAGTGATCTTTTGTGTTGAGTGTAGGCAGTGATGTTATTAAAAGCCCTCAACAGCAAACCATGGTGGAGGAAACAGACACAATCTCATTTATCAACACTCTCAGATTCACTTTATTCTTCTGGAGCAAATCACACCACAACAAAACCTCTCCTCTGAGCTGCACGAAATATTCTACATTTTCAAATCAAACAATCAAACATTTAAGTTGAAACGTGTACTTTTTTTGCCGAGGGCCAGTGAAGGTACATCATCACAGCCCACCTTGGAGGAGATCTAAATCTTCAGCATGATGAAGGAAAAGCTTCGTAAGTATGGATAATAATTTCAGTAATGACCACCTCACATTTGAGAAGAATCTTAATGGAGAAATTCAGATCAACACAAACGGTTCTTCAGCGTTTCTTCTTGCAGCTGAAAACATTTCTGTGAAGGCATCTTGTTTTTACCAAAATTCTTTCAGAATGAAATGTAAGCCTCAGCTCAGCGTAGAGAGTAATTTTAGGAGTCCAGATTTTAGATAGAAGTCAGTTTGATCAAATCCACATGTCAGAATATCCTTGGTCATGGTGAATTTTATTACATTAAAATACCATCTTACAACCTAATTCAAAGTAGTCTCATATATATAATAATTATTTTTACAATTACTGAGGACATTTCTGGGTAAAAGCAGCAGCACTGCGGGGGCTGTAGAAGTAGAAAGGTTGATCCCCAGCTGGAGAAGTTGACCCCTGGTGGGACCGCCTGCGCTTTTGAAGCGCGCTCTGCTCCGCTTCAACGCCCCCTAGTGGTTTTGCATAAAGGGGAAGTGACGTTAAACCGCGCGACCTCACTGAACATCTGTACGTCTTAGTGTTTTTCTGTCGGAGAGCAGATACACGCGGTTTCGGCGGGGTGTTTGTTCGTGTGCGTCTTCTCAATCCGTGCTCATGTGTGGAGCCGCGCACACACACACACACACACACACACACACACACACACACACACACACAATGTGGAGCCGCACTGTAGTCTTACTTTAGTCTGTGTGTGTGCGCGCGCGCGCGCGTGTGAGAACACGCCTCCTTGTTTCTAAGCAGAGGACAGGCTGGGCTCTGAGCTGTGTAGGACTGGGACCAGAGGACAGGCTGGGCTCTGCGCAGCGTCATGGCTAAAGCGGAGTCGAGGCGCGGCGGCGCGGCGCTGCTGGCAGCCGGTCGAGCCGGCGCGGAGGAGCAGGTGAACGGAGCGGCCGAGCCGGCGGTCACCGGGACCAGATCCAGCAGAGCGGCGGCCACACGAGAGAACACGGGCCGCCGGAGCACCGAGAGCGAGGTGTTCGACGACGGAACCAACACCTTCTTCTGGTGAGTTCATTTCAGCTACCGACTTCAGCACAGAGAGAGACAGACAGACAGAGAGCGAGAGCGTGAGAGAGAGACAGACAGAGCGTGAGAGAGAGACAGACAGACAGAGAGTGAGAGAGAGACAGACAGAGAGTGAGAGAGAGACAGACAGTGAGAGAGAGACAGACAGACAGACAGCGAGAGCGTGAGAGAGAGACAGACAGAGAGTGAGAGAGAGACAGACAGTGAGAGAGAGACAGACAGACAGACAGCGAGAGGGGCACTGTGGGGGTTTAGTGAACTGAAGACCCCGAGAGATGGAGAGAGACCCCCGGTCAGACTGAAGGACCCCGGGTTCACCTCTCTAAGGCTGCGTCCCGATCTGTAGATCACCCAGACATTAGAAACACAAGTGTGAGGTTCGGGGCACAGTTCAGTGAGGATCCCAAGTCAGCCCCGTGTCACGACAAGCTCCGTCTGTCTGAACTTTCGGTCTGAGCTCCGTTAAAGTGCACAGTCAGCCTGAGTTTACAGAGCAGCAGCCCTCTGTGAACACTGTCAGCAGCTGCACTCAGGGTTGTTTATGAAAGAGCCCTTAATATGTGATCTAACTAGTGTGACTAGTCCATGTCTGACAGCAAGGTTTAGTTGATGTGAAGAGTTAACCCACTCTCTCCTTCCTGAGATGGGAGGAAGTGATCCGGTGGAATATCAGGGGTCTGCCTCTGGGAGCAGCAGTACTACTGTCCTGTCTCCTCAGCAGAAAGAGCAAGCTCAGGTCCATTAAAGACTTTAATCTGGACAGATGTAGAGTGGAAGAGAGGGGGGCAGGGGATGAGGCGAGTTCCATCATCAGCATACCATTAACTGCTCCGAGTCGTCTTGTTCGCATGGGTTCTTTTAACAGCAGCTGATTAAAAGAACTCAAACCCGTGACTGTGTTTGTGAAAAAGCCCTGCCTCTTTCTGATAAAGGTGTGGAACACAATGCTCTCACTGTGTGCATGTCAGCCTGTCCATACGAGGGCCCTCACCAGCTTAACAGGTTATGAAGTGAGGCACACAGCTTGATGTGATGCAGCGCACACCTGTCCTAAATGTTAGAGGGGTTAACAGACTTTCTCCCTCTTTCTCCGGACACTGTAATAACTGAAAACGGCACTTAAGCTCTGCAGAAAGGCATAAATCAGCAGTGCAAACAGTGAGCTTCTCTTTCTTTGCAGGAGAGCACACACACTGACTGTGTTGTTCATTCTGACATGTGCTCTGGTTTATGTGACGCTCCTGGAGGAGACGCCACAAGACACGGCGTACAACACTAAGAGGTGAGTTTAAGTGTGCAAAAAAAGAAATACACACTCACACAGAACCTTTTTACACCATGAAGTAAGTGTGTGTGTGTGTGTGTGTGTGTGTGTGTGTGTGTGTGTGTGTGTGTGTGTGTGTGTGTGTGTGTAAATAGTAACCCTGTTGTAGGGTAGGATTGTGTAAACATAAACCCATCATAATGTCAGTGTGAACTTGACCTGGAGGACATAGTTCCACCAAACCAATTAAGCTGAACGTCCATCTTTGAATGTTCAATAGGAGAATACCTTTCCTGTAGGCAGAGCTTCAAGTTAGAATGGACAGAAATAGGATGAGTGTGAAGGTCTGGGCGGGGCTGGGTGTTCTCGTCAGAAAGTGGCTACTGCTTAACAGGATTATCTGTGGTCAGCGTCTGCTATAGATTACTGAGTTCAGGGGACTGTGCTATCAAACCAGACTGATGAGCTAGCATATGCAGTGGTGTAACAAGTTGTGTAAGGGCCTGTTTTGCTGTTAAGTTGCAGGTCATTGAGAGTTGCAGCTCGCAGATTGTCTGGGCCTGATACAATGTGGGTTGTGTAGATGCCTGATATTAATGAATGAGAGACGAAGCTGTTATTTGTACTGTGGGTGCTAAGTGTTGGGGATCTTATTGACTGGAAATGCCAAACTCTTGCTAGAGTAACAGGAACGACCCTATTTGGAACTCACCGTTGCCCATGAAAGCATTTCCCTTGTGCACCCTTCAGAGAAGACATGCCCACACACCACACTGTGCTTTCAGCTTTCATTTGTATATAAAGAAAATGGGAACCAATGCAAATCTGACTTTTTTTCAGAGGGATTGTGGCAAGTATTTTGGTGTTCCTGTGCTTTGGAGTAACGCAAGCCAAAGATGGACCTTTCTCGCGGCCGCATCCAGGTAAGAGCAGTGCGGAACAACAGAGACCTGTTTTGTTAGAGATGCCCAGCTAAGGGAATAAACACATCCAATATCAAGTTTAAAATTTGCTGGTCAGTTCTTTGTAGAATATTTCTCTACTGATGTGTTTCCGACAGTGTAATCATGCTTCCCTTTTTTGAGTGACTGCTTTGCTAGGGGTAAATGGGGAAAAAAAGTTTCTGTTCCAGTTCACTTCACGCAGTAGTAGTTAAAGTCTTAACAGAACTGCCGAACTAGATGGACAGACCGACCAGACCAGTTAGCTCAGTCATAACAGAGGCTCAGATCAGGAAAGCCCAGCTCGCACGATTCACAGTATGCCTGTAGGCTGCTTTTCTGCAAAGTGAGATCTAGTTGAGTACTAAAATTATCTGGACTGCTTGCGCACATTTCCTTGTTGAGAGGAATCTGGGAAGGGAGGGGTCGAGAGGGAAATGGCAGAAAGGGAGCCGCACAGAGACACTTCTCATCGTTTCAACAAAGCTCTGCTTTCTCTGCTTTACAGTGTTGAAAATTTAGTATTTTCTACTGTTGGCAATGATGGTGACTTCAAGCGCTGTTTTATTATTTTTAAGTTTTAGCAAGCAGTCATTGTTTTGCCATCAACTGGAAGTTTTTGAGCTGATCATTTGCTGCTGTGTGAGTTGTTGCTGTGCTCTGAGCCCTACTGTTTATTGTTGCTTTCTGTTAGTTTAACAATACAAAGGTAGTGATGAACTAGCAGCAAGATCTACTAGCCCATGTTACACAAGAATGTCAGTGTCACTTTCAGACTCACTTGGCCTGCTGGACAGGTCTATAGTATTGTCACTCTGCTTGTTCACTGACTTAATGTATGTCACTGAAAGACTCTCGAATGACCAGTTACTCTAGAGAAGTGTATTTTCTGATCAGCCATGAATTCAATAGGTGAACAGGAAAAACGGGCAGGAGGTTGGGGGAGAGTGGGCTGTGTGTGTGTGTGGCCTGAGTAGCCAGATTCCTTTTTTTTTCTAGAGGGAACCCTTGGGAGAGGAGCAGAGAGTAAAACCCCAGATTAGCAGGGTGCAACCACTGATTGATTTATTAGAGCCAAAACAAATAGCATGGCGACAGCAGCCTGGAAGGACCAGCTCAGGAGATGAAGAGTCAGTTATTGAGCCTTTGAGAATTGAAAGAATGAGGCAAAAGGCAGAATAAGACAGACTTCCTATAATTTCAGCAGCCAAAACCCAAGTTTTGGGGCTTGCAGTTTTAAATAAATACTTTTTAGTGAATCCTCATTCTCTACTTTAAATATATACAACAGTATCAAAAAAAAAAAGACCGTTGATGGCTTTCCATGCTTTCTACGGCACAAAGATGTTAATTACTGTATGCGCACATAAGAGTAGAATTGTTTGCTGGTTGACAGTGTATGCCTTCTCTCTTTTCAGCATATTGGCGCTTCTGGCTCTGTGTCAGTGTTGTGTACGAGCTATTCCTCATCTTCATCCTTTTCCAAGTGGGTCTGGAGACACCAGTTTGCACACACAATGTTTAATCTCTGTTATGTTTAAGAATCATCTTAACATTTGCTGCAATTATTTTCTAGTTTATACACAACGGGTTTACACCGAAATGTTTTTGCCAGCTCTCTCTTTAAATTAGGAGTCGAGGCAAAGGCTCATCATTTATAAACCATCTAATGTGTTAATATTAGTGGTAGTGTTCTGTCCTAATGTTGCAGAAGGCTGCAGTATATAATGGAGAAGTTTTGTGTTTGAGCATCCTGATCAGATCAGCATCTGTTTCATATGAAAATAAACTGCTTTTTAAACATGTCACAAATCATATTTCTATCACAATATATCGCACCATAATTGTTAAAGGTTTTGTCCATAGTATCTAGGCCTAATAGCGTTATTATTGTTACTAATGGCTAATTACTAATGCTTAACATGTTATTTGTTTGCCATGTAACCTGTTGCAGACTGTGCAGGATGGCCGACTATTTATGAAGTACATTGACCCAAAGCTAGGTGTTCCTCTCCCAGAGAGAGACTATGGAGGAAACTGTCTTATCTATGATCCTGGAAACACCACTGACCCCTTCCACAACATCTGGGTATAAATCACCCTCACATACAGACACATGATCACGGGTACATGATTTTTGTATCATAATTTGTCATGTGTACAATGCATGGATATTCAACATACAGATATGAAGAGATATTCAACATATAGGGCAGCAGTACAAAAAAAGACAGTCTACATATAGTGCAATAGTACAAGAAATAGAAACTCCGAAAAATATCACGGTTAAAAAGTGCCTTTTTTGTTACAGGACAAAATGGATGGATTTGTTCCTGCCCATTTTCTTGGCTGGTACATTAAGGTTGGTGATCGGCTTCATTTCTGTCATGTAATGTGAGTTGGTGTGCTATTCCAGTGCACTCAGCAAGTGTTCAGTTGTTCATAGACAACTATGAATTTCCTGATGTAGGGCCAAATGGTATGACATGTGAAGAGTAACTGTTCTAATGGTATTAAATGATAAAGACTCCGGTCTGTTCCATAGTTTTAGGTGCTGCACCATGTTAGACTAACCTAATACTAGTCAGCGTCGCTATCCTAGTTCATAGCCCTTCATTTAGCACGGAGGCTACCCGGAGAGCCTCCCACGCCGCAGTACAGACTTTATTCTGAGCAATGAAAAGTGACCATTCTTGTCATTGTGAGTAAACAGCACAGCACACAGTGAAACACAAGGAAATTACACCTCTGCATTTTACCCATGCACAGTGAGCAGTGACAGGGACAGTACCTTGCTCAAGGGTACCTCAGGGCAATCTACTGGTCAGGGATTCGAACCCATAATCTTCCGATCTTGGGGCAAACTCCCGAACCACTAGGCCACCGCTGATGTGTGATGTAATTGCTATAATAGAAAGCAAGTGCAGTCGAGCTTGCTGAGGTCTAACTTGCTGAGTTAATTTAATGTTAACTTGGTTAGCAGGCCAAAAGTGGCCCGCAGAGACTAAGAACAGCTGATGACTTAACTTCCCAAAATGTCTATTAGGTTTGGTGTTAAAAACGTTACCTATAATTCTGTTAATTGTGCCTTTTGTTTTTGGAGTAAAATTGTCTCAGAACATAAACCAAAGTTTTGTGATTAAGAACCAAATGTTCAGAGGTACTTTATAAGCTGATTATAGAGAACTCCACTTATGTTTCTATATTAATGCCACTGTATAACATCCAAAAAGAAAGTCACAAAGCAGCAAGACAACACGTTGCTGTGTGCTGCTGTTTATTATTGGTGATTATACTAAATAATCACTGTTATCATTCAGCTGTTCTAAAACAAAAATGCATTTCATTCCTTTTGTTCAATAAATAATTAAAATGTGTCTCATTCTCTCTCTGTCAGACCCTGATGATCAGAGACTGGTGGATGTGTATGATCATTAGTGTAATGTTTGAGTTTTTGGAGTATAGTCTCGAGCACCAGCTACCCAACTTCTCAGAGTGCTGGTGGGACCATGTGAGTGTTACATTCTCAGTTGTCTTACAGTTTCTTATATCCTCCAGCAGCACAAGGTATTTTCTCATATCCGAACCCTCTTCCCTGTCTTTCTCTCTAACAGTGGATTATGGACGTGCTGGTGTGTAATGGTCTGGGTATATACTGTGGCATGAAAACGCTCGGCTGGCTTTCGATGAAGCCGTACCAGTGGCAGGGCCTGTGGAACATTCCAACATACAAGTAAGAAGCAAAGAATAATTCAGTGTATTAGTTGGTTTTTTTAATAATGCAATATATGCATTTAGTTTTGGCCTGCAAATCACTTCTGTAGTGTTGTCTTTTCCCAAATTGCCTTATTTTTGAGGCTTTCAGAAGCCAGCTCATGAAGCCAGAAGCCGGTCTCATGAAGCCAGCATGAAGCCTGGTAGAGAGACGGTTAGGTCTATTTATTTGCCTCCATGGAAAACATTCAGTGTCCAGTGCTTTCTTTTTAGCCCCTAAAATAAATAATTTTAAAATAAACAACTTTACCTGGCAGTACAATTTCACAGCCCAAGTTGCACCAGTTTCAGTTGCTACTTTAAAGTATTCTTTCGCAAATGAAGTTTGTTCTTTTTAATTTGTCAGGGATGGAAAATTAATTGTTGGGCAAACTATCTGACTTACTAAAGGAACCTAATCCAAAACTTGACCCTCTTCTGCATTTAAATAGCAGGGCTGTCACTCTTGATTTGCATTAATGTAATCATAATTAACATTTTTTTATCACATTTGTAATAAATATTACAAAAACATCCATTATAATGGTGAGCACTTAATTTTACTTCATATACATGAAATCTGTAACCATACAATGTGCACAAAGCGTGCAGATTGTTTACTTTATGATGTTCTGCAGAATCCCTTCTTACAATTTTAATACTAAAGAAATCAACAAGCAGTTAATGTGTGATCGTATTAGTTTAAGTTCTAAAGACCTCTTCTGCACGTTGAACTGTAGCTATAGTGCGGAAATGGCACATTTCATGGAGTTGGGCATTATTCACCCTTTCATTCACTCGCATGATATGGTTCCATTTGACTTGCCTTGTTTTAGGGTAGCTTATGGACAAAAGCCCAGTGGGACCTTGATGGAATTTTAGGCTTCCCTTCCAGCCCACCTTTCATGAATTGGGGACTGTGTAGCTGAAATGTCTTTAAAGCAGCAGATTATATGGCTATTGGATTAGCAACATATCCAGGGTGTTTCCTTGCCTTTAGCCTTATGAGCGCATGGATAGGCTCCTGCACCTTCTTGACTCTGATTAGGATAAGGCACATGGATAGAATGTGAATGTGGGCTTTTTTATTGAGTTTGACCTTGAAGGACTTGGAGTGTCCTTTCCTGTGGATGTGTGCTGTTCAGTTCAAAAGCAGCTAGTTATTGTCAGGGATTTGCTGAAACCTTATCATTCGGATGTTCTGTTTGCAATGTTTAGTAGTTCTAGCACTGAATTTCCTTTTATGTACTGTAAAAAAAATAGCTTATACAGGTAACAACTGCATGCAAGTTGCAGTCAGTGTGGGGGGAAAAAAAAACAAAAAACAAATCCTGCACATTAAAATGGTTTAGAATCTGCTGTTAAACTAATCTGAAGTGAGAGGAAATAAATGAAAAAGAGATTACATCTCATTAGATATTCTTTCACAGATGAGTTTTCAGCTGATCTTCAGCTGGTTGGTTGTTGTTTTTGACAGGGGGAAGATAAAGCGCATTGCATTTCAGTTTACCCCGTACAGCTGGGTGAAGTTTGAGTGGCGGCCAGCCTCTAACCTTCGTCGGTGGCTGGCAGTGCTGGGCATCATATTTATGGTAAGTGTGTAACTACGGAGCAAGTGGTGGCGTTACACTGACCGGATTATTGGTGTTTGGAACAGGTTTTCTCATAAGCCATTAGTGTAGTTCTAGACCAAGGCTGTCAACTCAAAACAGTGTCTCCATAATGAGTCCAAAATATTTGAAGCCTGATTTGGTTTTTTTTGTCCCCCCAATCCATTTGTACTTTCTGAAGGCTATACTTGCTCTATGACATTCTAAAAATTCTAGATTTTTGCAGATATAGGCTAGTTAAGGTTGAAGTTTAATGAACATGTAAACAACTGATCCGGATTAAAGTTGTGGTAAAAACTATGATTCTGGTGTGTAGAAGGGTAATGAGGTTATATAATTTGATAAACGTGTTTTTTTTTTCTTTTTCTCGCAGTTCCTGCTGGCTGAACTGAACACATTCTATTTGAAATTTGTGTTATGGATGCCTCCAGAACATTACCTGGTGCTGCTGCGACTGGTCTTCTTTGTTAACGTCGGTGGAGTGGCTATGAGGGAAATCTACGACTTCATGGATGACCCGTCAGTAACAGAGCTTTTTATGTTTATCGTGTATTAATCTCTAAAAGCTATGGTGGGCCGAGTCCTGCACAGGTTGGGGATTTTCCGCTGTAACATGCCTGCTAACCCTGGTTGCTAAAAGCCTATTTAATGGGGCTCAATCAGGAAAATCCCAAAACTGCTAGACAACAACCCTCCAGTTGCCCACTACTGTCGTAAAATGTGGTAAATCAGTGATGACCCACACTGGGATTTATTGTTTTAATTTATGAATTTTAATGCACTGCGAAATGTATTAATACGAATGCTGTTGTAATGGTGTGGTTTAGCTTATTCAGTTTGTGGTTAACTTGTCTGCTTAAAGGGGTGAATTAAACTGCATGAACTGGTCTGATGCCATGCCTTTGTACTCATGCTTTAGGAAGTTCCACAAGAAGCTGGGTCAGCAGGCTTGGCTGGTGGCAGCCATCACAGTGACTGAGTTCCTGATTGTGGTGAAGTACGACCCCCACACCATTATGCTCCCAATTCCATTTTTTGTCACACAGTGCTGGATTTTGGGCATCCTCTTGATCTTCACCTGGACGCTATGGCGCTTCTTCATCCGGTAAGTGGGTGTGAGAATGGGGCACAGAGGGATAATGCAAAGGTGTCCTGCTCTACCTTCTCCAATACTTGTAAATCCTCATGATAGAAGCAGCAACACCCGTGCAAACATACAAGCCAAGACACTTTTGGGTTGCTTCTTATTTGCCCTGTGTTTGTAGTAAGGTATTAACTGGGTACTTTTTTTAGTGTCGTAGTTGTGCTTGTTTGTGTGTTTCTGATTTTCTTTGGCTGATTTTGTGCACCATGCTGCTGTTGTGTGCAACGCGGTATGTGTGCTGAGCTGATAGTGTCTCTCTCTCCCCTGTGTCAGCGGTAATGTCCATGTGCACTGAGAGAGAGGTAGGTGTAGAGTGAGAGCTGATTGCTGTGCTGACATCACCTTCATTTGCCATTCTCACCAGACTGGTCCTCCTGCTCCTGCATGTCATCTGTACTCTCATCTATACACACATATTGTGTTCTTCCTATCACTTTCTGTTTATTTCTTCACTCCTATTCCAGTTTTTTTCTTTTATTCTCTCTCCATCTCTCGCTTTCATGCTCTCTCTCTCTGTCTCCTTTCTACAACTTTATTTTCTTGCTTTTTTCTATGCTGCTGTCTGTCTATCTCTGTGCCTCTCAGTCTGGCCCCTTCCACTCATATATATCTTTTCCTGTAGCAGAAGTGGCAGTTATGCACTTGTTTGAAACACCATTAGCCACTCCCTCTACCTGTGAGTCAGGTTGTAGGCTCTTAGTGAGTCTGACAGCAAGTCAGATTAAAGCCCCAACCAGCCTGCACTACATGACAAAACCCCATTTGCACCCCATGGGCACGGCCCTGTTACCATGACACTGAGGCCTTGGGCAGAAATGGCTACATGGAAAAGTGTAGGTGTGTGTGTTTTACAAATGAGTGACGGCATCTCCTGTGTTTACAGCGATATCACACTTCGCTACAAAGAGACAAGGAGGCGCAAACAGGAAAATTCAGCCGAGCGGGAGAGACCCACTGGCAACGGCAGCAACAACCCAGCCTCTGGCCGCAGCAAACTAAACGGCAACACGGACACCACACGGCACCGGAAACCTTGAAAGGAGAGGTGTAACACTGCGCAGCCGTGATGCACACACTCCAAAGCATCATCTGGTTTTTCTCCCTCTCTCTGTGTGTGTGTGTGTGTGTATGTGTGTGTGTGTGTGTGTGTGTAAACCATTCCATTACTGACTTGCTGTTAAACACGTACAGACTGGTGGTGATTGGTGCCAGTCATTTACTCTACATGATGGGGAGATGCTTTTTTTGTTATGTATCAGGAAAATATGCTTATTTTTTTTGTTACACTGATCATTTTTTTTGCATGTATATTGGCTACAGCTGTCAAACGCTTTAAATGTCCCAAGCTCAGATGACTACTCTGTGTGTGTTTGTGTGTGGGTGTGAGAGAGATGAAGGTAAGAAGTGGGTATTTAATGACATTCATTACCTCCTTGGGTTGCCTTTTAGTCCATTCTGACTGGACTATTCCTAGATGCTCAAAAATGTTCTCGTTCCAGGGGCAAGGGGATTTTTTTTTTTTTGTTACCTTTTTTTTTTTTTTTTATTATTTTTGCTGCTATGCAAGACAACACCAGAGAAGAATTCAAACACAATTCATTAGGCTTTAACTCTAAATATCTCTGTGCTGGAGTACTGCTGTTACAGTTTAACATGCTGGAAACACACATGATCGCTTTTCAGCTGCAGGATTCTGGGTTTTTTTTTTTTTTTTTTTTTTTTTTTTTTTTTGTGTTCTGTTATACAATGAAGAATGTTCTCTCAGGAGAAAAGTCACTCTTTTGTTGCTTAGGTACTTATCCTCCAGAGGAACCAGGATAGCGTGCACTTCAGCGGGGTAGCGTTTATTTCAGCAGTGATGTTGATTTGATGAACTAACAAGATTGTAGACACTAGCTGCATTAGCTAACACGAGTCTTTATTCACACACGAGTATATATACACACACTGCAAGCAGACTTGTAGGAAAGGACAAGCACTCTGAAGGGGCAGGACAAAATGTCAACTTGTTGGACCAAATTCGGAGTTAGAGGTCTAGGACGTGAGTGTTCAGCTCAGCTCGCTAAAGCCAAACCCTGCGCTCAGGGTGACCCTTTTACCTCGTATAAGCCATTAATGTTCAAATTCTCTCTATACGTTTACGCCAATGATGTCTGCTTGCACCTGTGCGACCTGCCTTCAACTCTCATCCTCACCTGTTTCCGACCATGTTGAAAAATTTTAGAGGCGGGTTTTGTTGTAGCTAATCACACACAACTGCACAGTGCCGCGCAAAATCAGCGGACCAACATTTATAGTAGGATGGTGCTAGATGGGAGATAGAATTTCATGCTATTGTTTCATTCTACACAGCTCTGTCCAATGACGCCGAAACCAGTCAGGTTCTACTGTATTCCATTGTGAGACTTTTTTTTTCCCTTCCAGATTCAGAGAGAAAAGATTTGGAAGATTCTGTAGGTTATTTACAGGGTAAGCAGGGTTCTACCTGCTGTGTAAAGGAACTTTTTCATCTCAAAATTTGGTTTTGGAATCAGGCTCTATGTGATGGGTTGTACAATTTTGAGAAATTTGTATATTTGTGCTTTTTTTTTGTTTGTTTGTTTGTTCCTGTCTGCTATGCCAGTGTGTGCTGGTGTTTGTGTGTATTTAATGGTTAGAAATGTACAAATGGTCAAGAACTGCCTCATGTAATGTAGAACATGCTGATGCCATTATAATCTTACTGTGAATGTAAACCTAGATGTTTGCCGAACAGGGCTGTCGGTGCCCTAGTTTTACTACATACGTACTGACTTTGTGTGTTAGACTAGGTTTTTTAAATGGAAGTTAGTGGCAAAAATAGTTATTTGAATCCAAGCTCTTGTTCAGTATTATTATTTTTTATTTTTAAAATACATTTTCCTCTCTGGCGTTCTTGCTTTACTGACCCTCTTGGGTTTCCTCAAAGTATTTGGGCACAAAGGTCATTCTTAAGTGCTAGAGCAAGCACCACAGTGAGCATGTTCTGCTTGGACTTAACATTTATTCATTTTAAAGTGTAACTTCCAAATTGCATGGGCTGAAATTTTAATGATACATAATCCAGCGTGGACATCTTCTTCTAGTTTGATGGGACAGTTCAATGATCAGTTCAAGTAATGCAGAGCTTATGAATTGGCAGCCTGACGTATTGCTTTTAGTATTCAATCCTAAGGTTTGAAAAAAAGGTACTTTTTCAAGAAAATAATCCATGTCCATAAAATCGCAAAAAATCAACAAAAAACTAAATTAGAGATTTTCTCCTAATTGTTCAGCCCATTTCTCTAGCAGTTAAGGTGATTTTATTGCTAATGTGCTTTGGGGAAACAGACATTGTGTAGGTGTCTATGGATAGTGTTGGTGACGTGTCTGCTGTCAGACTGTCGGGAGCAGATTACTGAAGGGGCTCTAACTAACAACCCCTCCATCCTGAGTTCCTTCCACATGACTTTGTGCTAGAGGCTGGTGTGTCCCTAAGGCTCCTGCCCCCGGAGCACTCCTGCAGTGCGGTTAAGTAAGGCATTAACCCTGTGATGCTCCAGGGTTGTAAAACATGTTTGTTACCCATGAAGGTGTGTTGCAGAGAACGCACCCTCTACCTCTAGACTAGGTGTGGTGTGTGAATGGCAGTACACTAATGTTTCTTCTGCAGGACTGAGCGATGAAGGTAAAATACTAGTTCAGCTGTTCTTTAGTTTCATGTCTTAGAAGAGGTTAATTATTCTTAATTTTTTTTCTTT
>CM029372.1:6525854-6700854 GCA_017165825.1 Hepsetus odoe | reverse complement strand
CACTGGTTTGCTGAGCTTGGACCCACATGTTTTGGTCTCTGCAGCGTGTTAATGTGTTTATTTATATAATTTGCTTCTGTTTATTTCAGGTGTGTCCTGGCTCTCCACCTGGCGTCTGGGTGTGTGGTACTGATATGATCCTGAGTCTCCCCACCGCTAAGCGTGAGATTACACACAACATGTCTCATCTTGCTTGTGTACAAACATGCAGACAGGCTTGAATGGCTGAAATTAAAATGTCTCTGCAGAGATGTTGTGGGAAGGCTTCTCTGGAGTGCGGGTCATATCCTTGCCCGGGGATTTGTCTTTCGCTGCTAACCATGGTGTTTACCTCACCGATGCAGTTGTAAGTATTAAGTAATTTGCTGCGTTCTGAAAGTTGGAGATTCTTTGGAAAAGGTGCTGCCATTGCTGAAGCTTAACCCCACACATCAGAGTAGTGACGATGAGTTCTGCACTGACAGGGTGGAGTGCGTGACATCATTTATCGGGGCTCAGAAGAAAGGATACACTCTGCTGTCCTGCTTGACGGCAAAGTGCCTCTGGTATGGCTTTTGCGTTCATTTCAACAACCTCAGTAACTTCATTCATAACTTCAATGTAAACCTTCCTTAGCTAGAGTCTTCTTGGCACTGATCGCTGTCTCCTGGCAACATAACTATCAAAACTGTTCTGTTAGGATTTGGTGTGATGTCGCGTGCTCGTCTATGTGTCAGACAATTCATTCTGGTTGTGTTGTTCTGTTCTTTGTGCTGGTTTTCAGGTGTCAGGTCCTGTGTTTTTCTCCAGATCTGTATCTGAGAGACTGTTACAGACTCATGTTACTGCACCGCTAGACGGCTGCACTTACCTGGGCATGGACTCAGGTGCTCCACCCCTACAGGTACACATACTCCTACGTTTTCAGACAGTGAATATGCATGTCTCTCCCACTATGTTTCTCTTCATCTTCGTCTTTCTTTGTTGACTTTCTTCTTTCTGCAGATCTCTCTCTTTTTGGATATTCTTAAGTGCCTTTGCTCCGAAGTCACAGAAGCAGAGTTTGTAAATGGAGAGAGATCAGGCTGCAGTTCACCACTGGGTCCACAGGGGGCAGCGGTGAAGAGTGCTCGTTCTTTGCTATGGAGGTCTTTAAGAGGAGTTGACCTTTCTATGGGTATTTCCTTCTTTTCCTCCTTCTTTTCTCATTTTACTGTGTCTGTTATTCGTAAATGTATCTTGTTCCACACAGTGGTATGTGTGCATGTTTTTGCAGTGTACATTCCAGATGGGCAGTATGATTACTTAACACTCTCAGGCAGAGAACATATTGTACGTCTGACACAGTCAGAGACAGAGGGACGGATACTCTCTCACATACAGGTAATAAAAATGTATTTAAATGTCTTTATTATCTTTATTAGTTGCAACAAACCACTGCTCTGTATCTCACATGATTGTTTATAAGCAAATAACAGCAAAATAAACTGTGCTTAATCTGCCATAACCTTGTGTGCAGGAGTTGCAGTGTGTGAGTGAGGGCAGCAGAGTGATCAACACAGTACTGGAAGGTGATGTGAAAGTTGCAGCTGGGGCAGTGGTTCAGCACTGCCACTTGCAGGTCAGTGTTCCTGAAGCTGGGCTTATACTAAAGGACCCCCCACTGTCATGGCCTACTAAGGAACAAACATTTATGCTTAAAAGAAAAGGGTCAAGAAGGTCTAACCTCTTTCAGTAACAGCCATTCTGTAATCGGCAGGGTTCCTGAGACAATGACAACTTAGAAAAACTGCTAGATAGACAGTTACATACAAACATACATAGATATATACTTATATACTCTACTGATACTGGGGGAAATGTAAGTACCAAAAGCCAAGGATTACAAAATTCTTGAAATTCAAAAGTACCCAATACTATACAAATAACAACCACTATGCAAAATACAAAAAACAAAAACAAAGATGAATAATGCCCAAGTAGCCAGTGAAAACTGGAATTGTGCAAGATGGGAGATGTGCAGAGACACGCTGTATTATTAAAGCAACATGACATGATTTACATAAAATGACATTACATTACATAATATTATTATCAAGCAGAGAAGGCACATCAGGAACAGAACTCAACCCTCCACCCCTGCTGGCTAGCCTGTATCTCTAGGGACAGAAGATCTTTTATATCTGTTCGTATGGCATTTGTGTGGCAGCCGCCGACCACTGAACACACTCCTCTGTTTAGTTATAGAGGTGTATAAGTGGGCGATGTTCATTGTCCATGATATAAAGCAGCTTACACAATGTCCTGCTCTCTGCCACCAGAGAGTCCAATTCTGTGCTGGCCACAGATCCTGCCCACCTGATCAGTCAATGATCTCAGCATCTTTCTTCTTTAAGCTACCACCCCAGCACACCACAGCATAGAAGAGACTTATTGACAACCACTGACTAATAGAACATCTGCAGGAGTTTCTGACAGATGTTAAAGGAGCTCAGCCTCCTCAGAAAACATAGCCAGATTTGGCCCTTCATGCACAGAGCCTTTTTGTTCTTTGACCAGTCCAGCCTGTCAGCCAACTGCACACCGAGGTATTTCTAGGTTCTTGACTCAATCCGCATTAACCTCTTCTATGGAGACAGGTCTCAGTGATTGGGTGGGCAATTATTTTTCCAAAGGAGCCAGGTGAGAATGGTTTTAGAGGGCCAGAATATATATAATATACTTAATACTTATAATGTACTTAAGTTCCTATATATATGATGTCACATATATATGATTTAATTTATATACTAGGGTGTTTATATTTATATACAGCGGTGGCCTAGTGGTTAGGGAGTCGGCCACAGGATCGGAAGGTTGTGGGTTCAAACCCCTTACCAGTAGGTTGCCCTGAGGTACCCTTGAGCAAGGTACCATCCCTGTCACTGCTCCCCGGATGCTTTCATAGCTGCCCCCTGCTGCACGGTGTGTGTTTGTGTGCACTGGTTAAATGCAGAGGTCCAGTTTCATTGTGGTTCACTGTGTGCTGTGCTGTATTCTCACAATGACAGGAATAGTCACTTTCACTTTTCATATTTAATGAACAGTCACAAAAAAGAGTTTAAAAAACACCAGCAGCATCAACTTAAACATTGATAAAGAACAGTAAACCAAACGTGTCAAACAGTCAAGCAAACAGTACATCAAACAGGTGTGGAGCACAGAATTATTGCACCATAAAGGAACATTTATAAAAACAAGTAAACAAGCAAATCTTCGGATGCTCGTGTCCGCCCTTCATCAGTCAGATTCTTGTATGTTTACTCTAGTAATTGCGATTCAAATTGTAATCCTTAAACACTGCTGTATGCTCTCCACACACTAAGTACACAGCTTTGCCTTTGATTTCAGCAAATAAATATATCAAGTCCATGCCTTGAAAAAAGAAAAATTTACGCAGAATTTATAGTTTTTACTATACATTCTGCGTAAATTTTTCTTTTTTTTTTTTTTTTTTACGTTAGTTGACATATTTAAGAGCTAATTTCTTGGAAGCTGTCCAACACATTCGCCAACATGCATAAGCACGCTGATGATGTTAATTAAGAAAAAAAACAGTGGCTTTCAAAATAAAAGTTGTGTAATTGTATTTCCTGCACGTCACAGAGTAATAAAAGTCGCTGTTACATTTTTTACTACAAACTCACGCCAGCCGGTCAAAGGTAGTCAGCCGGCCCGCGGGCCATAAAATGCCCAGGTATGGTCTAGACCCATTATAATCCACAACCATCTCTTTGGTTTTGGAGATGTTTAGTTAGTTTGACTGACACCAGCCCACAAAGCTGTTTTCCAGACTCCTGTGCTCCTCCTCCTGTCCACTCCCGACACGCCCCACAATAGCAGTGTCGTCAGAGAACGTCTGCATGTGGCATGTCCCTCAGTTGTAACTGAAGTCCGATGTGACAGAGTGAACAGGAAAGGAGAAAGAACAGTCCATTGGGAGCACCTGTGTCACTGGTTACAGTCTGTGATGTGCAGTTCCCCAATCCGCAACTGGGGTCTGCCAGCGAGGTAGTCTGTAATCCAGTTTAGCAGTTGCGATTCCACTCAAAACGTGTTGAAGGCAATGCAAAAATCAAAGGACCTTACAGCCAGGAAAACACTGACCGCTCTCAATTTCAGTCCCTCTACAATGAAGGTGAAGATGTCTTTCCCATGGAATCTCATGGGATTGGGAGCAATTAGTGGAAACAGAGAGGGGAAAACTCAACATTGTCATGTGTTTTACAATGTTTCCATGAATATTAGATTTTTCAGACAATAATAATAATAATACTAAAATAACAATAATTTGAATGATAATTGTTGTTGTTAACTTAGATGTCTAAAGTCCACCTCCCCCACACACACACACACACCCCCCGCACACACACACCCCTGCCCCACACACACACACGCAGGAGGAAACACGCTGCAGTTACCAGACTATAATATTGCTTGAGCAGATTGCCCTGGCCCAGTGGAATCTGCCAAGTCTCCTTTTTTGGAAGCAAAAGCAAGTCAGAATGTACCTTTCCAACAGTGCCTTCCTGCATAAACACCTTGAAGGAGCACAAGCATGGACCAGGCTGCTTTGCTGACTCCTAAATTTTCCACACCCTGTAGAGTCACATCCTAGCCAAATATGTCCATCTCCTCTGATCTGAATGCTGGCCGATTTCAGTTTTTTCACCTTAAGACCCACCTGTTTAGAACTTGAAAACGTAACTGCTCGCCGGAAACACATTTTTACAAAAATCTTTTCTTCCTAAAACTGCCTGGATTTTGCTGATAAAGGCCTTTCCTGCTTTGGAACTTACTTTTTAGTGTATGTTGTGTATTTTTGGGATTGAAGATACTACACAATTGAATCAGAATAATTTGTCTTTTGAGGCCATTTGCACGTGATTTGATTGTGTGATTTAAATTTTTAGGGTCCAATTGAAGTGCATCCTGGGTGCCTTCTGTCAGGTCTGGATCTCAACTCATCATCTTATGTGCAGAGCATGTCTTTGCCTAGTAACATCATCCTGCAGGGGCACAGGGTGCAGCTGGGAGACCTGAAGTTAACAGTGTTCACAGTGTTCGGGGCGTATGACAGTTTGGAGGTATGTAGTATTGCTGTGTTTTCCTAACTGCGTCTTGTTATACAGCAGTATCTCAGATTTATTTTTTGATAATTCTGAAATGGACGACTAGTTCTTCAATGCAACGTCATATGGAAGAGATCCTTAAAGCCCTTAACTCTGCTGTGGATGATAACTCTGCCTCTGGCAGGCTATGAAGGGTCTACAAAGTGTGATGTAGCCATAAGATAAAAAATGTTTTGAGGGTTTTTTTTTTTTTAGAGATTCTTTGTTCATTTTCACCTCAGCACTGTGTGTTTTGAGAAAAAAACCTATGACCCGTGATAATCATTGTAATGTCCACCCTCTTGGAACTTGGTTCCTCTGACTCCGTATACACAGAGTTTGTACAATAAATAGGGACAAGTTGTACGTCTCTCTTCCCGTGCTGGGCTGAAACTCAAATCACTCTACTCTGTACAAAGTGCACTTTGTAGAAATGTAAATACTGGCTCCAGCTCTCAGTACGTTTAACAAATAGCTCTATCGGGACTTTTCATACTGAACAAAAGCCAGAATTTCACTTATCACATGTAAATATGAGCCTTATGAGATGCACTGGGTTTACTATTTAAGACCAATTTAAATTCTATGATTAACAAGGAATTAGCCATGGAACAGCTGCTTAGCTTGGTAATCAGCCCCTCAATTGTCAGCCCCTCAATTAAAAAAAAATATATTTTTTTATTTATTAGTTGATGAACCACATGAGCAGCAGTCAATGATAATTTATTTCCGAGCAGAATGGGGTTCATTACCCAGAATTCAGTTGCTTGAATTATCCATTTTATAATGTGGATTCAGTGATTCCTTTACTTTTGCTATTGTCTCCTCTGCAGGCCCGGGGTGATGATGGTACAGGTTCTTTCCTCAATCAAACATGGCCTCACTTCTTTAGCAGCACTGGAATAAAGTAAGGAGCACAAACTAACCCATAGATTCCACATCACTCGCTGAAACGGGAAACAGTGGTGTGCATTCCAATAAACATTTGGTTTGTTTGCATGTTTGTGTGCGTGTGCAACAGGCCTGAGGATTTGTGGGGAGCGGAAGGTGGAGCATGTCGCAGTTTGCTTGATGCCCGATTGTTTCCAGTGTTCATGCCAAAGGAAGGGCCAGTGAGGTTGGAGGGGTTGAGCTTTCTTCTTGGTGGCTCTGGGAATGTAGAGAGCTGGAGGGCAGCTTGGAGACTCTCCCTCAGAGAGGTCCTGTGTCTGACTGACCAGCAGGGGGAGCTGCACTGGAGGGAGGAGCTGTTTTTCAGAGCAGGGCGGAGGAGAGCTGAGGACACACTGAAGGGCCACGCTGATCACAATCTACTGCCTTCAATCAGAGCAGCAGTGCTGGGCGGCCAACAGGAAGAGCTACTGCAAACACTAGACTCCGGTAAGGAGAGTTGAACAGATCCTGCAATGCAAAGTTCATCCGTCCATTATCTGGGCCACTCATCCTAACCATGGTGCTGGAACCTATCCTATTGCTCAAAGGGGCGAAAGGTGGTGAATCACCTAAAAAACTGGTCACCAATTTGTCATAGGGCAGGCATACAGAAAGCACAGTCTCCATTATGTTAATGCATTTCTTGGATCAGAAACATGTTTTTTGCAAATGTGCTAATATGTTTATATGACTTATGTTAATATGACTGATCATTTCTTGCACCATTAAACAAGTGTGATCATCATCTCAGCACTAAATCAATACCTGATATCATCACAGTGTTATTGGCATATTAAGATTATTTCCCCTAAAATGTGTCTCTGTGTCTGTTTTCCTGCGTTAGTGGCATCGAGCAGCACAAATGACCTGGGAATTGCAGCACGCACTCTTGCGTGTATTGCTGATGTCCTGGGTTGCTTGGCGGGGGAGGGTCGAGGAGGACTGAGGAGCGGGCCAGCTGCCAACCCCTCTTGGGCCTCTGCTTTCAGGTTGCTGGAACAAGGCAAACTGGCAGCTGGTGTCCAGGAACTGGCCAAACAGAGAGCCCTCTGGCTTAACAGGTGAGAATCCATTTAGTGCAGAATGGAGGAGCGATTCACAAGTTTTATAATGTGGCTGATTTATGTTATTGTGACCCCTACAGGCCAGACCTGTTAGTTAGAGCCGCCAGACACTATGAGGGTGCTGGGCAGATACTTTTAAGGAAGGCTGTGATGTCTGCAGATGAATTTGTGTTTATTGGACAAAGTAAGATGCCGCCTACAGGAGAGTGGCAGGAAGTGGAGTGTCCAGCTAGACTGGACCTCTCTGGTGAGTTCAAATGAAAAGATGATGAAAATATAATTTTTACAACCAGAAAGCAAAATGAGAATATTTTTGGGTCAGTTTTGTTTATAGTTTGCTGCTCGAAACATTTTTGACAGGAAGTAAAGTCCAACTAAATTACTTTTTATCAATTATTTATTTTTTGGTCTGTGGCTTTCTGCAGACGTCTTCATAACTGAAGTGGAACACCCCTAACCTTCATTTTGTGCTAAATGTATGACCTAGGTGGCTGGAGTGATACTCCTCCCATTGCGTTTGAGCATGGAGGTGTGGTGGTGAATGTGGCTGTGAAGGTGGATGGAAAAAGGCCAATAGGAGCCAGAGTCCGACGCATTCCAAAACCTCACTTGGTCCTGGTGAGCACTAGCGGGCCGCCAGATTGCAGTCTGACAACTGAAACTGTGTGTGAGGTGCTCGCCGATCTGGAGGACTACTGCCAGCCCCATGCTCCTGGTCAGGCCTAATTTCTGTTTCTGTACTTAGCACAATGAAACACTTCATATATGCAAAATGTATTTATAACAATAGTGAATACATGGATAATGCATATATTAGATTTCTGTTTTTTGCGTCATTGTGTCATGCTATTTCTGATTTCTTCCGATTGGACAGAAGTTTTTGTTGATTTTAGCTCACTAGATTTAATCCTGTCACCTCCACCGTAAGGGCCGATATACTAATATATGTGTGTATATATATATATATATATATATATATATATATAACGATTATGATTCTTTGTAAAATTATGTAATGTTATGTAAGTTTTTCCTGTGTGTGTGTGTTCCAGGTGCCCTGTTAAAGGCGGTGTGTGTGTGCAGTGATCTGGTGTGTGTTTCGTCTCCTCTCTCTCTGGAGCAGCAATTACTTCAGTGCTGGGGAGGAGGACTGGAAGTGCACAGCTGGTCACTTCTGCCTCACGGCTCTGGGCTCGGTGAGTTCACGCCTATACTGTGTGTGTGTGTTGAGACAACTGGATGATGTCACTAAGTGATGGTTGGTTATACTTCATTCATTGAGTATTGTGAAAGGGAAAGTGACAACCCTTGTCATTGCAAGGGTTGTCACAGACAATGAACCACAACGAAATTGGACCTCTGCTTTTAACCCATGCACACTCAAACACCGTGCAGCAGTGGGCAGCTATTGAAAGCACCCGGGGAGCAGTGATGGGGGGCACCTTGCTCAAGGGTACCTCAGGGCAACCTTTTGGGAAGGGGTTCGAACCCCCGATCCTCCGATGATGTGGCTAACGCCCTAACCACTAGGTGCCCCACTGACTCACTGAAGATGACTCACTGAAATCCTCAGTTCAGTGTGTGCCCTTTTGCAGGTACAAGCAGCATCTTGGCGGGTGCAGTCCTGGCGGGTGTGTACAAATGCACTGGGCGGAGCTATGATACCAGTTCTCTCATCCATGCTGTACTTTATTTGGAGCAGATACTCACCACAGGTCAGAGGGATAACAGATGAATTTAAAATGCAGTTGTAGTTTTATTTCTGTATGTCTTATTTCGTATATATATGAACCTATATTGCTGAGACTAGAACCACACCAGTACCACTATGTGCATTGGTTAAGTGGTGAAAGCCTGTATGTCCAATTTGAGTCTTAAGAAAGGTAAGAATCTCTTCATTTTTTGGAACATGGGAAATTTACATTGTGGCTCATATGGTCTTTTTAGGCCAAACCAAAAACATATTTTTTCTGTTGTAAGCGCATCACCATGTGTGACTTAAAGAGGCCTGTGTATGCTGAGCTCACATAATTAATCCAGTGACATCCTGTAGGTGGGGGGTGGCAGGACCAGGTGGGAGGTCTGGTAGGGGGAGTGAAGGTGGCACGATCACATGCTACTCTGCCGCTAAGGGTGGATGTGGAGCAGCTTTCTCTTTCCGGGGACTTTCTCTCTGCTCTTCAGCAGCGCCTACTGCTCATCTACACTGGAAAGACACGTCTGGCACGCAACCTGTTACAGGTGGGTATAACCCTTCCTTTTTTTTTCTTTTAGGACTTGCTGACACTCTCAGCCAGTAGCTTTGTATCGTGCTTGTATTAACTCCTGTATGTGTGTGTTTTGTAGGACGTGGTGCGGAATTGGTACAGTCGTCTACCCTCTATTGTGCAAAACGCAGAGCAGCTGGTGAACAATGCTGAGGACTGTGCTCGTGCCTGCACTGAGGGTGAGAGCGCAAATACAAAAAGCTCATATTTGGGTCAGCATTTCGCAATAGAGTTTAAAAAAAAAAAAAAAAAAAAGGAAAGAAGAATTCAAATAAAAAAAGATGAAAGTAAAGAGTATTCATCCAAAAAGGTTTTTAAAAACTGATACAAAATACGAGATAAAGGTTTTGCTTCAATAGACAGTAGATTTTCCTTCTCAAACACACCTTACTTTAATGTGCATTACCTGACTATCTGCAAATTGCCAATGTTTAGTGTATGAAGGGGATCTAACAGACTTTGTTGTACACCAGCTGCCCTGAAGCAGGGTTGTGCACCTCTTCTATAAGATGATGTCTTGGATTTATGCCAGTATGTTTGCACTAACAGTATGTAACAAGCTGTATTTGAGGTAGTTTTAACCATCTCAGACATCACAGTGCTGCGGATCAGAATGAGAAAAATTCTGTGTAATAGAGCATTACACATCAGTCCACTGAATGACCAATGTCTGTAGAAATTTGAAAAATTAGTGGAATTTGCCTTTAAGATTAAAAGCCTATGTAATGACAGTCACTCTCTTCTTATCTCTTTCTCTCCCCCACCTTTGTCAGGGTCCCTCTCTGAACTAGGATCCTGTATGGATCGGTACTGGCAGCAGAAGAAGGCAATGGCTCCAGGCTGTGAACCAGCTGCAGTGAGGACCATGATGAACGCCCTTAGACCTCTGACTTTAGGGCAAAGCCTTGCAGGGGCAGGAGGTGGAGGCTTCCTCTTCATACTCACACGTGATGCCCACCAGGAGGACAATGTGCGCCAAATCCTCAGCAGCACACAGGTGAAATCGAGAAACGTGCATTTGATTATCATGTGAATCAGGATTGAAGATGGGTTAGAGTTAAGTTCCACAACCTAACCCTAACCCAAGGTTTAACCTGAGGATTAAGGCGTTTAAGTCATTCATCTTCGTTTTCTAAATCAGTAACCGCCCTCATGATTTCAGTTGCTTGTTTCCACAGGGACTTGGAGATTTCACTGTGCACTCTGTGGAGCTGGATATGGATGGGATCACAGTCCTGCAGCAAAGCAAGGAACTAGCTCAGTGACACACACTCACCTGCAGGATCAAACATTTAGTACCAAGAATAGAAAGCTGTAAAGAGCAAGATATAAATGTTATATATTGTTTTATACATGTATTTGTAAAATATATGTACATGTGGCTCACCCTAAACATTAGGCCTAATACACAGGTACCAAAATGCTCTGACTACCTAAGACTTCTCAAGGTTTACTGCCATAGCTTTCCCCAAGACATTAGCAGCAGATCCTTTAAGTCCTGTTAGTTGTGAGGTCCACTGGTCAAACTGGCAGCTCATTCAACAGCTGGTTTGCGATCTAGGGAATTTGGAGGCTAAGTCGCAAGCCTTTTTCTTCAACAATATTTGCTGTAAAGCAATGCCAAGGGTGAAGGTTTCTCAAAAGAACTTGACCCACAGCATCAAACTGCCTCTGCTGACTCTCCTCCTTCCCATAGCGTATCCTGGGGCTTTTTTTTCTCTTTTCCAGTTAGCATTGGACACACACACTTGACCTTCTAAATGATTAGAAAGAAAATATCATTCTTTTCACCAGGTCCCGTTCCGATGCTCATGTTTCCACTGCAAGCCCTTTAGGCAGTTGTCAGACATCTGCGGTGTGGATCAGACCAGCATGCAGCAAGTCTGTCCTAACCAGGACACACGTTTCACTAATTTGTGCTACGGACCTCTTTTGTAGGATAAAACCAGGCTGGCCAGCCTTTCTTCCCCAAGTCTATCCATGAGTCAGTTCACCGCCTTGCTTTGGCCACATCAGCAGGAACGAAGCTGTCCTCACCGGGAACATCCCCTGAAAACCCGCCATTTTGGAGATGACACGACGTAGTGATATCGCATTCACAATTTGTCACTCTTGAAAGCTACTCCAGTATATCAGCTTTATGAAATGGCTGTTTGCTTCTAATTTATCCCGCCCCTTCACAGGTGCCACTATTACTGACTTGACCAATTAGTGGTAGGTTTAATGTTGTGGCTGATTGGTGTGTATATATTATTTTTAATAAAAGGAAAGTCAGATTGTACAAAAGGCTAGGTAATTTCAAATCTACCACCAGGAGATGCAACAGAAAAAGGGATGCCGTTCAATCAACGATCCAAGTATTTATGTTTTGAAAAGTGTAAGTACTTGACAGATGGCCTGGAGAGAAGAAAGGGCTATAAACATTTCCCGATATACATGTTATATATTTCCAAAGAAACTGAACGAAAGGGAACAGCATGCCTTTCTGACTTAGTAGTTTTAGGTTTATTCCATGGCACTTGAAACGAGCTTGAACTTGAAGTCCCTGTAATTGCGCATACACTGAACAGTGAGCAGCGACATCATCCTCTAATTTATTCTTTGTCCTTTATATCATTTTGGACACAACAATAGCGAACACGCTCCAAAAACAAAAGCAGCGGGCTGCAAACCTGTGCCTGAGGGGCAGCTGAAGAGTTAAGCCCCTTCAGTCATGGATGTGGGAATGGAAAGTCATTGTGGACAAAATATCTCGCCCACAATTCTGCCAGTACTGGGTATTAAACAGCCATCCGCTGGCCCTCAGTACACAGGAGCTAATCCAATTTGAAAAATTTAAAAAGTGAAGTAAGGGTTATAAGTGCAATTAAGAGATTACACTTGCTAAAACAACCAGAAGAATATAAACAAGGGCCAACAAATCAGATGCACTGACAACCAAGTAATGCAAATACAGGAGAACAATGGAATTTGTGATACATGGAAGAATGTATGAAAACAAAAAGTAGCTTAAGGTGAAGGTTCAACACAACTTGTTTTTTTAGATGAGAAATCTGCTTATCTGTAGCGCGATGGTTAGTCATTCAATTGTTTCTGTTTTACTATCATAGGAATTTGTAACCAATTTTATGAAACCTGTTTCATTTTGAAAGGGGGTTGTTGATGAACTAGGTTGGGTCTCTCAAAAGCACCTCAGCTTTGAAATCTACAGTGGTGGAGTGGATCTTCATGAAGGGTTTGATTACTATAAGGTGTTCTTGGGTCCTTTCGGTGTGGAGTTTACGTTTTCTCTCCGTGTCTGTTTCCTCCTCCAGTCCAAAGACTTGCAAATCAGGTCCATTAGAGATGCTAAATTGCTTCCTAGGTGTGGCTGTGTGTGTGTGTGAGGTTATTTGTCTGCCCTGTGACCTGTTCTGTGTTGTCTCGTCTTTTGCCCTGTTAGTGCTGGAAGAGCATCTCTCCCCGGATAGGAGGGAGTGTTCAATGTAATGAGCATTTATGAATAATGTATTTGTTTGATGCTTTTGGGAACCCCAGTTCCATTTTTTAGATCTTGCATTTTTTATTTAAATTTACGCAACACATATCTGCAAGGAGGGACTGTTTCAGGAACAGGCTCAAGGAGTACTGTAACCTATAATGTTACTGCTAAATTACAATTTTCATTATAACATGTTTTCTGAATGTACTGTGATTGTACAGTCATTTTATTTTAGTCTGTATGCGTATCTCCAAACGGCACACACAAACTACCACTTTCGTGTGGCTGAATAATGGCAACTGACAGTGAACCAGAGTGAAAACAGATAAGCCTCAGTGGTGGCTTTAGTTCAAAGGGGTTCACAGGGGTTCTCTCAGCAGAGTTGGCAAAGTGCAGTGTACCTCTACTGAAGATGATCAAAACAGACATTCTGAATTAATTCCAGTAATTCAGGATATTTCTTATTTTACACACACCAAGTGTCTTGCCATCCAAGTTTCATTATAGTTATGGAGTTTCATTATCAGGCTTTAAAACCTTTTATATCATTGTGTACAAACTTTATTGTAAATGGTCATATCCTCTGATTGTGAATGATATGGTTCTTCTTGAACCCTCTTAAAAATGAAAATGTTTCAAAATGGCATTCTTTATAGTACAGAGAGTGATATGGCATTTCCACAAGTAAACGATGTACATTAAATGTGTGTTTTGAATGTTATTTTGCACAAAGATGGCACTTACATACATTATCATGATCAGACTGTTCTTTTGGTAATTCTCTAGGTGAATCCCAGTTGGGCCACTTTAAAGATTCCTGAAATTATAAACTGGGTCTTTTCTATGCAGCGTGCCAGCCCTTTGTGTGCTTACTCATGTTGGCATGGCCATAGAGTTGAGCATCTAGTCCTCTTTTCCAGTGATGTGTGGTTGGCAACCCAAAAAGATGCAAAGGCTTAATATGCTCATGAAGGTGCGAGTCCTTGGGGCCAGATATGCTACTCCATGACTTAACTAATGGCTGGTCTGGGAAAGGGGTGACGTATCTCCATTGGGTTAAAGATTAGGCTTATTTTCCTGCCACAGCGGAAAGCTGGTCACGGATGCGGCCCAGGCCGTCCAACATGGTGTCCAGAGTTTCTTTGCTCAGCTCCACAGTGACTAAAGACTCACAAGCACTGCCACTCACACAGGGGGAGTCCTGCATCTGCAACGTTCACACATCCACATCAGATAACAGTCCCTCTACCTGCAGAATTAAGAGCTTATGTGTCATGTACTCAGTCATACCTTCATGTGCAAAATACACGTAGGCACAGCCATGCGACTCACTGAGTCTGAGGCTGTCTTTATATCCACCCTCCACTCCATATCCACAAGCTGTGGCAAAGAGACTACATTGCACAAACGTAGAAAAAAGTTAAGAGCGGCATGGCGTATTGACCGAACGCAATGAAACAATCAAGGCTGTGAATAGATTGTGTTTAACTCACTTTGACTGCTCAATGCATCGTTTCTCCATGACGTACTCAAAGGATGAAGAACAACATTCACATTAAAACCAGGAAAACTTTTCTGGATTATCGACCATCACATACTATTTAGGCAAGAGATTAGTCTGGAAACTTCATCAAATTTTAAAACGCTGAAATTAAAAAGCTGTGCGTTCTGCCTACGCTGATTTTATAATCACCTTTGTTCAAGCAGTATCTTAGTCAGCAGATTCTTGAGGTTTGGGTGGAAAGTGTCGGGGAAAATGGACAGGATTTGTTCCGGTGCTGTTAAACTGTGATACACAACGTGATGCGAGAGCGCGTGAAAAGCTGTCAGCACCTAGGAAGAGGAATACAGAAAAGATGTCAAAAGGTTTAGGTTGTTTTAAACCAGCTGAACTCTCCTAACTGACCTGCACTGCCTCGCCACTGGACACGGAGAGGGTTTGTGCTGTGCTGTCTATCAGAGCCCGAGACTCGTGTGCTTTTGGAGGAAAGCTGTCCATGCATAGTTGTCGAACCACATCTTTTGTTGGGGCCTTTAAGAAAACAGGCAGAGAGTCATTTAGTCTCAAGTAGAGGAATTTCATCCCTTTTTGTACACCGTAATTATTGTATAAAAGAATCAGCACTGGCCAAAGCCTAACCCCTAGTGTGGGTAAACCAATTCCAAAATTAAAAATAAAGGTCAATTCTTCCTCAGCAGGGTTGTGGTGGTCCTTGAGGGAACTCTTCAGGTAGAGAGAAAGGACAGATGAAGAGGTTGCACAGCTCATTTTAATGTTACGGTCAAGCACAAAGAGCCTTTACTAAAAGGATGTACAGTTTATGTCAGAGCTTCAACTAAATTCAGTGAATCTAAAACCCATTCATGGCGTGACAAGCTATCTGATTATAAAACGCATGAGCAGCACAGCCTATTGATGGAAATAATATCTGGAGCCTCTACTTAAGATTTGAACATAAAACCAAAGCACAAACCTTTAACCTACCTTTAACAAAAGCTGCAAGGAGTCGAAGTGCTCTTTTCCGAGAGGAGCCATCTTGCTCTGACTGCTATCACATGATCTCACGGAGTTCGCGGACAAATCGCTGATCTTCATCTCATTCTCGCGGCGGAGTTGGGCTAAAGATGATTTGTAGATCGCACAACGTGCGCCACGGATAAATGACCCTCAGTCGCGCAACAAAACATCCATCCGTTCCGCTTCAGAAACTAAAGGCCGGACTGTTTCTGCTTCTCTGACATTCATCGTAGTGTTGTGAGGATAGTGTGCAAAAGCATGATAAAGCATGTTTAATTAATAATGTTAACACAAACATTAATTAAATGTTTTAAAAAACGCCCTTGGGTTGTTCGAGCTAACGCGAGGTTGCCAGTCGGTCATGTGTTCAGATGTTTTCGGGCACATTTCAATGTCATTTTGGATTATCTCGGAAAATCCGTAGCAAAGTGTTTTTGGAGTTGGAGTGTGTCGCAGAGGAAACAGCAGGTGGCGTGGCAGTGCCGCGCGTCCGTGAGAGAGAGAGAGAGAGAGAGAGAGAGAGACGGAAGAGAGGGGGAGCTTTGAGGCGGAGCTCCAGCGCGCTGCTCCTTCCTTTTCCACAGTGGCAGTCAGAGAGACACCATGAAGGCGTCTGGCACAGTACGTAAAATTAGATTTAAACCTCCCAAATTGGACCTCAGATGACTGCTTTTGCATGATGGCGCTCCGTAAGACTCTAGATTACCGGCAGAGATGTGTTTTAGCAGCTCACTTAACTGTATACTAGTTGAATTTGGTCAATTTTGTCGGAGCTCTCTGGATGCAACATGGCGTCCGTCTTCGTGTGTGTGGAGACCATGCGGCGCGGACGGCAGCCTCGTTTAGTTGGGCGGGATGAAAATAACATTCAGTCAAACGAGGCGGCAACCTACTTTTATGGAGGTTTACTGTGTTAAAGAAGTGCTTGGACAGAGCAGGGTTTGTTTTGAATGGGGGCTCACCGAGTTGGCGAACTAGCATTTAGCGTTAGCCGGTTAGCGCGGCGGCGTAATGTGAGCGAGGAGCAACATCCAGACCACGCGTCTGTCTGTACCGTCGAGTAGAGGCTGGCTTCAGAACCAGTCTGTGTCACAACGCCGCACACCAGCCGGGCTCATGTCGGGGGGTTGGTTTCATCCAGAAACCCTGGAAGTTCTGCTTCACTATAATTGTCCCTCAGACCAAGTGGAAGCTGTTAAAACATCAGTCTGCTGAGAGATTTAATCAGATTATTGGAGATTTGTGCAGAAGACATTCATTACCTCTAGTAGAAGATGAGGGATTAGTACGTGACTATGTTGTTTAGTAACCTTTGACAGGGGTTTGTCTGACTCTGTGAAATGAAGTAAAATCTTTAACGTGGTCTTTTCCTCCTGCCTACAGCTTAGGGAGTACAAAGTGGTTGGGCGTCTGTTGCCCTCCACCAAGAACCCTAACCCTCCTCTGTATCGGATGAGGATCTTCGCCCCCAACCATGTGGTGGCCAAGTCTCGCTTCTGGTACTTTGTCTCTCAGCTGAGAAAGATGAAGAAGGCTTCTGGAGAGACTGTGTACTGTGGCCTGGTAAGAACACGAGTGTTCGTCAAAGTGGAGAAAATGTAGGACAGGCATTTCCTGTCACTAGTTCAGCAGGCACTTGATAATTATGACTTGTAACCTGTTAACTGTCGGGAAATAATTTAGATCTGTACATGGGATATCATTTTTGAGAAAGTGGAGATTGTTGCTGCAGTTGCACAATCGCTGACTAGCTGATGAGAATAAGCTTGATTGGAAATTAGCATCGGAATTTATTTTGCAGCTTCTAATGTTTGAGATTAAAGTTTGCAGATTGATCATACTCAGATCTCATTTTCATCCTTTAATCCTAAGGTTCATGAGAAGTCTCCCCTGAAAGTGAAAAACTTTGGCATCTGGCTGCGATACGATTCCCGCAGTGGCACCCACAACATGTACCGCGAGTACAGAGACCTCACCACCTCTGGAGCAGTCACCCAGTGCTGTGAGTGCCTGCAGACATTACACTGCTGTGCAGCCTCTAACAGTGTGAAATTTTAAAACTGTGTTGGCGGATTTCAGCATGACTCTGGCGAGTTTAAACATAAAATAACCTGCACGCAAACCCAAAGATCATTATCTCCTTGTATAATGTTCTTGCTATGTGTGCGCAAAGGAAAACCAAAGGACCTTGTCGCCTTTCTTAAGCTGATTTGTGCCAATGAAAGTGAATCCAAGGTTCTACACAACTGCCACGCCTTAAGTGAGAATAAAATTGGGTTGTTTTTCCAGTTTTAAGTCATACTCATGGCTCCTGTATTTTAAAAACCATCACCTGTGGCCTCTTGTACATTGAGTTGAGTATTCTGAAAAGCACTTTGTTATATAATCCGTTCATGATATCATTTCTAAGTATTGTTTGTTTTTTTTCCACCTTCTTTTGATTTCCAGACCGGGACATGGGAGCTCGTCACCGTGCACGTGCCCACTCTATTCAGATCATGAAGGTGCAAGTGATCGCAGCCAACAAATGTCGCAGACCTGCTATCAAGCAGTTCCATGTAAGTTTAAGTTTTTGTGCTATTGTCCAGCACTGTAAAGACTGCATGTATAGTAAAGTGGAACAGTTATGTAGGACATTGTGAAACACTGCTTTATTAAGACTATTTCTTTAAGCCTGTAGAGCCAGCAGGTCTCTCACTAGACTGGTCCTGTGACCAGCTCTTGTTAAAAACCTGCCAGACTAAATGGCCAGGATCCTCTTCCAGATCAAGTCCACTGTCTTCTAATCTGGCGGCTTTTGAAAACTGGCAACAACAACCCCAGAAGAGTGGTACCTTTTTAAATGACCATGACCCATCATTAATACGGTTCTTGTATTTGTTCCACAGGACTCCAAGATCAAGTTCCCCCTGCCCCACAGGGTTCTGCGTCGCCAGCACAAACCCCGCTTCACTACCAGGAGACCAAACACATTCTTCTAAATGTATGTTTTATGCTGTTCAGTTTGCTGGGGAATTAAAAAAAGTCACAATACAAAAGCCTTGTCTGACTTATTTTTGGATAATCTGGTCAAACTAGGATTTCTGTTAAAATAATAATGTTTATTTTAAAGGCCAGTTTTTTAGAATTGTGCTGTCAACCTGAATCAAGAAGGTGCCAAATTGCTTCAGTAATAGTTTATTCCAAGAGCAATAATCACCAAAACTACAGTTCTGTATTTGAGCATCGGAAGCGTCTGAAAGTTCTTTAAATGTTTTGTGACGTTATCGGGTGAGAGTGGCTGAATTAAATGCTTATTTCAGTTGAATACTGAACTTTTTAATGACCTTTTTCAAATTAACTACCAAGTGGAAAAAATCTTACCACAACAATTTGCTTGGATAAAGCTATTAGTTACTTTTATTTACATAAACAAGTATAAATATAGGGATAAATTCTCATGTTCAAATCAAGTCAACTTTGAGGTAAACTGACTGAACATTTACAAAATGTACTAAATGAACAGGCAGTGCAGTTCAAGTGTGTGGATTAGTCCTTGAGACATTTGGATTTCTTCTCCGAAATGGTTACAGAGTTCCTTTATGGTGGACTTTCTGAGCTTTTTCTGCAGATGTATGTCTTAACTGAGGATCTTTTGCAATCTACATTGTGTGGGAGCAGCAGAGGTAATAAAATGAGATATCTTAAGATCATTCTTTGAGACAGTTCTACACATGATTTAATACTGTCTTAAAACTTCCCGAACTGGCAAGCTGACATGCTTGATCAACAGTGTCCTTGCGCCTCGCTGTCCACTGTGCAAATGGACAATCTGACAGTTAACTGATCAGCTGTTTGTTTGCATGTCATGCAGGGATGTTTATGACTTAATAATGTTTAAAGTGAGATTATCAAGATTTCTAACTCATTATTGTGTATTATGGTGCAATTAGCTTTTTTTCCATCACCTTGGAATATTGAAGGACTGATTATTTGGGAGGGATTTGCTCAGGAAAATCAGGATCACCTTTTGAGTGGGGAATCCTTATTCCAAATGATAGAACTAGGAATAGTTCCTGTGTGAGGAACCGATAATGCCTTAGCTCCGTTTATACCTATCAGCTATTCATAGTTTTAATCGGGAAACATTAAAACCACAGCTGAAGTATGAAAGTGACCTGGCTGGTCGACTGCATCAGAGCATCTCTGAAACGGCAGGTCCTGTGTTGATTTGGTAAACTGGTTATCAAAAGTGGTGCAAAGAAGGACAAGTGAACGAGCAATAGGGTCGTGGATGTCCAGGCCTCATCGATGTGTGTGAGGAGAGAAGGTTAGTCTGGTCAGATCTTCTGCTGATGTTTTGATGGTAGATACCCAGCACGCCTTCAGATTACAGACTTGTCTTTGTCTCCACTGCTAAGAGCTGTTCTGGCATTTGAAAGATTCAAAGACCATCATATCCAAAAGACGTATTGGTCAAAAAGGAACTCGGTAAGGTCTATGCAACTGAAAGCCTAATGTTGAAGGGCTAATGTTCATGTTTGAATTCACCATCAGGAGAACACTGAAGAACCATAGAGTGCACTGTTAAACTGAATTACAATTGCTCAAGGTTAACAACAAAAACTAGCATTGTTTCGCAAGATCAGTAACCTCAAAATTTTAAGTCAACGTGGTTAACTCTTAAAAGCAGAGCACAAATGTATGGGGATACACTTTAGAAATAAAACTGAGGAGTTTAAGCCTCACATTTGCAACAGGTGGTTAAAATCGCACCAATCCTAGTAGTCAGGCTTACAAACATTCGTGGAAGAGCTTGATGACTTCACACATGGCATTCTCATTTGATGGTTTCAAACTTCCTCAGTCATTAAATCTAGGCCCCATTACTTGGAAGGTCATAGGTTTGAATCCCAGACCAGTAGTTTGCCCTAAGGTAACCATGAGCAAGGTACCATCCCCATCACTGCTCTCCAGGTGCTTTAAAAAGCTGCCCCGTTGCACGTGCGTGTATGGGTTAAATGCAGTGGATGCCTTTAGTTGTGTTTCACACTGACAAATAGTCACTTTCACTTCACATCGAGTGCAATGGCAAATGTCATATAGAGCTGGAGTGTAAGTGACGCCATCACTGGACTCGAGCAGTGGAGATCACAGCACAGCGCAAGACACAGTGAACCACATGAAATGCAACCTCTTGCTTTTAACCCATACACACACCATGCAGCAGTGAGCAGCTATACTCCAGTACCTTGATGGGGACAGTAGCTTGCTCAAGGGCAACCTACCAGTCTGGAATTTAAACCCACGACCTTCTGGTCCTGGGACCAAATCCCTGATCACTAGGCCACCGCTGCTCCAGTATTATAGCTGCAAAGGAGGGGGGGGGTTATCAACTCCCTACTCAATATTAACATCCATTTAGAATGGGTGTCCCAGAATGTCCTGTAAGTATAAATGTTCAGTAAGTTTGTCCATAAATACTGATATTTCATGTCATTATGTCAGAGGAAAGTTGAAAAGCTGTTCACTATAATCTTCACTTAGAAAACTTAAAAACACAGTGTGTGACCAGAAGATGGCAGCGTTTGACTAAAATACAGTCTAATGGGCTCTGATTGAGTCTCTGTCACAGAAGGTAACTTTCTGGCTTGCTATAGGAACCAAGTTCACCACAAACACGTATCCAACATACAGAAGCTCACTTCATATGATGTGATTTACAGGATTTGAACACAAGTAGTTACAGAATTGTTTAGAGAAGAAGAAAAGCAAAAAGCTTTCATAGGCATAATTGAGTAGTTAACTTTCTGTATGTTGTACAGTGTGATCAAAAAACAAGCTCATACATTCCGACCTGTGCTGTCTGTGTCAGTCAGTCAGTCTGTGGTTTCTGTCTGGCATCATCATTACTATCATGGGATGTCACAAGGGAGTTATTTAACTTTAATTTTCTTGATCACTTTTAAAGCATGCTTTTTTTTATGTTTATAATTTTTTAAGAAAAGCCATGAATTTCCTAATTCTTCTTCTTCTTCTTCTTCTTCTTCTTCTTCTTCTTCTTCTTCTTCTTCTTCTTATTATTATTATTATTATTATTATTAATGAACCAAAGAGAAAGCTTTGGAATAAGAATGCTTTTTACTTATCTTAAAACAAGATTTAGTTTTTGCTTTCAGCTGTAAAGTAATAATTTGTGTTTGGAGTGTGCCAATAACTTGACACTAGTGATTCATTGTCCATTTCATGGCAGTGTCAAAAATATTACTATTTTATAAACCCTTTCATTTCCACATTTTCATAATAACTACATTTTTATGTAGCAAGATGAGAAATATGACATAATTAAGACTGTCAATCATATATATATATATATATATATATATATATAATAGACCAACTTAATTCTGTCTCTTCTTAAAGTAATAGTTTAGCCAAAAATCCAATGTAGACAAATTTTCTGTCTAAATATATCAGGAGGACGTTGTCTGCCTGAGTGCAGCTGCCAAAAGTTGGTGAGAAAGATGTAATGGTAAAAGTGGCTGTTTTTCAGTGGTTGGCCCAGGTTTAGTTCCAGTGAAGGGGGATTTTGATTCTATAGCATATCAAGATATTTTCCACAATTCTATGCACACAATCAACTGTGAATCAGCAATTTCAAAAGAAGGTGAAGAACTAAACATTTTTCACTTTTTACCATGTAATTTATACAAAGCATATAGCTTTACATATAGTCAGTTACCAAAAGCCCATAGTAGTTGTACAAAGATTGCTTCTTTTGTTTTGCACTAGAGCTGTGGCTATGGAGCTACAGCTGCTAGGTTAACATCTGATTCTAGATAACAGTAGGTCTACAGTGTTAGAAACCACATACTCAAGTGTAAAAGTGTACAGCTGTAAAACTACTTGACACTGTGTAAGTGTCTGTTTGGTTCAGGTAAACAGTTTACATGATGAACTTGTGGGTCTATATGTCTATAACTTATTTATTTATATTTTTCACACATGCTCAATGAGCAAGCTATAGAATGCCAAACATGCCCTGGCTGGTTCTGAAGACAACATCTGAAGTGGGGGAAAAATAAAGTGTCCATCTGATATTTGCCATCTAATAGGTGTGGTATTATTTTCTCACCTTCAGTTAGTAGCTCTTGAATTGGAATAATAATAATTAGAGGAGCGAACCAACTTGCTAGGTCTATTTACATTAGTACATCAAGCCGCTCCCCAGCAGAGCTGCAGGTTGAAGGTTTGGTTTGTAATGGGGGAGAATATTTCTGACCACTGTCTGGTCAGGGTGGGTGGTAGATTTTTTTTTTTGTGGGCACTAGTGGGGTGCAGTGTGTGTATGAATTCCCTGTGGGCACCATACTTTCCAGGAACCCTCGCAGAGCATGTGGCACGAGCCTGAGCCCCAAAGCCACAGAATCCACAGCACATAAAGACCCTTAGTTCAGACAGCTGGCTGGCAGCTACAGCAGAGCATGATGGCTGTGTTTCATTTGGTGTATATATATATATATATATATATATATGTGTGTGTGTGTGTGTGTGTGTGTGTGTGTGTGTGTGACTGTGTTTCTGGGATGATGGCTGGATCAAGAGCAAGTTATCATGTCACACACACTGAGACTCTTTAAATCTTAGAAACTGGAAGAGAAAGTAGTCCGCATGAGGTCTGAACATCAGATCTGCAATGCCTACAGTTTTAATAGTCCTCTTCTTCTCCTTTGCCTTTCGGATGCTCCCGTTTAGGGGTCGCCACAGCGGATCGACTCCATTTTTTCTGGTCCCCTGTATCTTCCTCCTTCAAACATCTCCAAATCAACGCAACCTTGCATCTCTAAGTTTGTCTCCAGAACGTCTAATCTGAGCTGTCCCAATGAAAATCTCAAAATCTTTAATTCTGACACCTCCAGCTCCGCCTTCCATCTTTTAGTCAGTGCCACCGTCTCCAACCCGTACAACAATCCTGGACTCTCTTCTTCACCCCTCTTCCACACTCACCGTTTCTCTAAACTGTTAATCCCAACCACTCCACTTTCCTCCTTTTTTTTTGTTCAGACCCATGTATTCTATCTTTGCCCTACTCACTTTCTTTCCTCTCCTCTCTAGAACATATCTCCATCTCTCCAGGTTCTCCTTAAGCTGCTAAAGATCACAATATCATCAGCAAACATGATGAATGTATGATGAATGCATGAATGCACTTGAATGCATCCGTCACTCCCACTGCAGATCTCCCCACTATCACACTGCCCTCATACATATCCTGAACTACTCTCACATACTTCTCTGCCACTCCTGACTTCCTCATACAAAACCACAACTCCTCTCTAGGCACCCTGTCATATGCTTTCTCCAAGTCCACAAAGGCACAATGCAGCTCCTTCTGACCTTCTCTGTACTTCTCCATCAGAACCCTCAGAGCAAACATTGCATCTTTGGTGGTGCTCTTTCTTGGCATGAAACCATACTGCTGTTCAGAGTTATTATAGTAATTATGCTATAATTTTATTTATAGCAGTATGGTTTTATTTTATTTTAGATAAATGATATATGAAATATTATATTTGTACATTTAAAGGAGAATGGGGTAGCAGTGGCCTAGTGGTTAGGGAATTGATCTAAATCAAATCCGAGACCAGTAGGTTGCCCTGAGGTAACCTTGAGGTACCCTTGGTACCATCCCCGTCACTGCTCCCCGGGGTGCTTTCAATAGCTGCCCCCTGCTGCACGTGTGTGAGTGCAGAGGTGTAATTTCATTGTGATTCACTGTGTGCTGTGTTGTGTTCAATGCTATTCAATGACAAGAATAGTCACTTTCACTTTTCACTTTTTTCCAAAAATTCTGCAAATGGTTAAAAAGTAACCTAAGTCAAGATCAGCTCAGGGTGATTCAGACAAGCCAACATGTACAATGCAAAAATACCAATTTTATCATACTCAAAATGACCAGTTTTTATATGTATTATTCATAAAAATAAAATAGGTTTTAGGCATAAAGCATATGTAATGTATACTAAATTCTTTACAATACACTGTGTGCACAATTATTAGGCAAGTGGGTTTTTTGACCATATCATCATTTTTATGCATATATTCTGACTCCAAGCAGTACAAACCAAAATAAGCTAACTGGATTTAAGCAGATCAGGTGATGTGTGTTTGTGTAATGAGGGAGGGTGTGGCCAAATGTACAATGTGTTCAGTGCTCCAAGGTCAGAAAAACTGAAACTCAACCACCACTGAATAAGACACAAGTTGAAACATCAAGACTGGGAGACAGATTCAAGCTGAGACAAGATGAGATGAGATGAGAGTGACTCTTGGATGGATGGGCCCACGGCTGGATCAGTAACAGGCACAGTTCCACTCTACTCAGACACCAGCAAGGTGGAGGTAATGGTATGGGCTGGTATTATCAAAGATGAGCTAGTTGGAGCTTTTGGGGTTGAAGACGGACTCAAAATCAACTCCCAAACCTGCTGCCAGTTTTTAGAGGACACTTTCTTCAACAGTGCTTCAGGAAAAAGTCTGCATCTTTCAAGAAGACCATGATTTTTCTGCAGGATGATGCTCCATCACATGCATGGAAGTTCTCCACTGCGTGGCCAGTAAAATACTTAAAGATTAAAGAATAATGACAAGGCGCCCTTTTTTGGTTATTATTCTCACTTTACCAGATAAAAATAAACAAATGAGTTGGTAAATTTTTCATTTTTCATTTAGTTGTGGAATAATTCTGCACACTAATAGTTGCCTAATAATTGTGCACACATCTATATGTGAGAATGTTCATACTCACATTTCCTTTGTGAAACATTCAGGTTTCAGGGTTTTAACAGTTTGGATTGACTGATAGCTCTGGATTTGTTCCAGATTAAAATTAATCCTCAAAATACTCACTTGCCTAATCACTGTGCAAACACTGTACTTTGCATCTACTTCTTTAGGACATTAAGCATGTTATGTGTTCATAAACATTTCACATAAAACAATATGTGTTTTCTTTCTTTGTGCTAATTCTTAGAGGTTTTAAGCTCTTTAGACTGTAGTTTATATCATCAATGGTGTGAAAACTCACGTCTTGGTAAGTTTTTCTAGAACAGAGCATTTCATACAATTCATGTCTGAACTATTTAAAAATATGATGTAACCCCCTTAAAATCCTTTATTTATACCTGCTTTAAAACATAGCCTTTCCTACCTACTATCAAAAATATGCTTTTGAGTGAAAGAGTATGAAGATCTTTTTTGTAGCACATTTTATGTGCTAGAATTTGTGGAGGAACCTCTAACTGATCAGCTGTTTTGTCAAGGATGGTATTTCTTCAACAGAGGATGATATCAAAAAAGAGAATGCAGTAGGAATGTCACTGGCTTGAGACCCTATAGTATAATAAACTGGAGTAATATAATAAAGATGCATGTAGATATACTTTTTTATCTTCATAGATCTCACTTTGAGAAACATTGAAAACTTCACTGACCTCTTTTCTACTTCAGCCAAACCAGAAATCATTTTCAGAGTATCTGAAAAGTTTCCGAGATACAAAAAAAACGACTTTATTTGGACACAAAAATGTCCATCTTGGTCAGCGGAAAGCGCCCAGGCCAAAAGCAAACGGAACTATCAGCAGCATGGCAGCGCTGAGCGTCTTTCCCACACACTACCTGAGCGAGATCCCGCTTAGCAAGCAGCTTTCGGCCCACGGCAGCCATTTTGATTGATTGGATTTTAAGTTGCCCAGTTTTCAGGAGTGTGTCTTGCAGAGTATTTAAAAAGTGCACAGACCCAGGTCTTAGGACTCTTACTGTGGTATTTTTTTAACACACAGTCCAAGCAAAAACTTGCCTAACTTCTATGTTTTTAGGCCTTTTACTTGAAACCTCCCGTGAATCACTGCGCCAGAGCCAATATCTCACACCAGTCCAAGACCAGAGGGAGAAAATCAACATGGGAAAGCAAAGGCTGGTATGTGGTACCAAAGGGAGGTCTAGAAAGAGCCAAACTCTTCAAAGAATCCTGTAGTTAATCTGTTACCTGTCTAAGCCCAGTAAAAGCCAAGTCTATCTGAAATGTGTTTATTCTGTATTTTAGTCAAGTAATTTTCATAATTCCATAATATTGCAAACTATTTTACAGCTGCAGAATGAAGTACTGGACTCTCCATGAGCACTTTTCTGTCTTCTCCGTGACACCAACAATTAAAGAGCCTAGCTACCCACTCAGAGAGCAAGGTCAATCATGCTCTCTTCAACCGAAGGATGGCCGTGGCATTGTGGATTGTAGTTTGCCAATAAAAGTGAAAATTTAATGCTTCTCAGGTATACCGTTGCTGCCCAAAATTGTTGATCAGTTCAGGATTATAAACAACGTCCATAGCTAGAGGTGGGTAGAGCAACCAAGTGTTGGTACATAAACAAGCTCTGTTATACTTTTTTCATAAAATACTAAACCCAGTTAAGTGATTTGTGACAAGAAAGGGACAAGAAAGCAATCCAGGTGATGAACAAACAGAAAAGAATTAACTTAAACAAAAAAATAACAAACAATTAAAAAGAAAAATAGTTGATTAAACAGGAAAGGAGTAATAGTTTGGCTCCCTCTTCACCCTGGTTGTTTCTTATAATCTCAGAATGCGAGGTGTTAAACTGCTGTCACCCTCAGGGTGACGTATATCTTTGGCACCTTTCGGGAAAAATCCTGCTGCCTTTTCTGCTGTTTAGGTTCAAGGATGCTTACCTCCTGATTAAGTTCTGACACTGGGCCTGAATCCAGCTCATGAGAATGTGCGAGTTTATTGTTTTGGCATTGCCATTAATACAGCTCACTGGAGCTAGACTTCAAAAGGCTACGAAAAACATAGTGTATGTGGAACGTTCCGGACCACATTAAATAAAGAAGAGAATTGCATTAAATTCTATCAGTGTTTGTTGTTATAACCTCTGAATAATTTTGAATTTAGCACTGTGATATCTGGTGTATTAGATGAACTGGGGAACATTAGAAGGGGATCCATTGTTGCCTTGTCTTCATTAGCACTCTTTCATTCTAACTCTGGGTTAAGGTCAGAACACTGTAACACTGGCGTCCAGGTTCAGCATGATCACAGGCGCCAAACAGTATGTGATAATGGGCGAGTATTTTACCATAGCCACATTTATTACCAATGCTCATGTGTCCTTAAAATGTCTCATTTTGTTCCAGTGTTGGAGCGTGCATAAAAGGGACTCTCTGCAAGTTTTTGGCCAACCCCCCACCCCCTTTACACTCTCAAATAAAGCAGCCATTATCAGGAGCCTAGCTCTCAGCCTACTGGGTGGTGAGGGAGCTGAATACAGTAGTTTCTGTATGTTCATTGAGTTCAAATTGACCCTTTTTTTCTCCAAAGATCCAGCAGTCTTTCCACAAATGGATTTTTGATCCATTAAGAAAAAAAAGGAGAGAAAGGAGGCCCTGCCTTTCAGGTTGACAGCAGGGGAATTCTGGGATGTGTTGCCAAGGGCGACCACAGGATGAACAGAGGGAAAGTCAGCCTCTCCGGATCCTAGCGCCAAAGCGCCACTAAAATATATCTGCCTCCTGATTTTCACAGACAAGGGGGAGGAAAAGAAAGTGCACCGGAGCACACTGTAGCTTATTTTAATGTTCTAGATGTCCAAAGTGCACTGCAAGCATTTTCAGAACATTTTCTGGTAGAGCACATCTCCAGACTGTCAGAAAATGTTGTAAAACTAGAGGTGTCATGTAACAGAAATGCGTTAGGTCAAGGTTCTGATACTTTTTCTTAATTACCATCCATTACCATTTGTACCCTATACATCATTATACAATACACTATTTTGGGGTTTGAAATAACTGTACTGAATGTACTGAAATAAATAACATTTCTCCCTTCTTTAACACTTTTGCAATTAACTGGAAAATAACTGAAAGTGATTAATTGCTTAAGCTTTCATCTACCCCAAAAACAGTAGAGCACCTGATGAAATATAGACGAATGAATTGATGAAAGATACAGTCGGAATGAAAACTTAAACGGAGAGTGTTATTCACCTTTCTAGCAATTTCCCACTTTTTAAATATATAACCATGCTTCCAATTTTTCTTGGCATTTTCCACAGTGCGAGTATGAGCTGCGTTCAGATAGTGACATAGTCTACATTCAGAATACAAGCAAATGCTAAGACACCATGTAAAGATTCCTTAATATACAGATAAAACATAAATCAAACCGGTTCCCAGGTTGGTCCTAGATTTTTGTGCGAACAATCCTTTGGGAGAGTATGAAAATGTATGGGGCCCATCTGAAGGATCAAAAATGGTACTTCTACTGTCAGCATTTCAAAGAGGATCTGAAATACAGGAAAACATGGAGAGACTGACACTTGAGACCTTGAAATGCTCTTGTGCAAGATTTTGTGGGGTCTCTGGAAAATCATTTAAATCAATTAACAGCCATTCATATAACTAATAATTGTGATGTGTATTCTGGTGGAGACCCCCAAGACCCAACCCCCCCCCCCCCCCCCAAGTTTCACACACTGCTTGCACTTCAGTAAACTTTAAATGGGTTTATACTTTAAACTATGTAAAAGATTGTTTAAGACTTTATATAATATTTAAAGTGTAATGAGTAGTGTGGCTTATCCAGTAATGTTTAAAGTATATTTGTGAAGAATTACGTCTATAGTATTTAGTTCCATCTTACATTTATGGCATTTAGCAGACGCTCTTATCCAGAGCAACTTCCAATTCCTGACTACAGGGACAGTCTCCCTGGAGTAACTTGGGGTGAAGGGTCTTGCTCAGAAACACAAAGGTAGTAGTGTTACAGGCGGGATTCAAACCTGCAACCTTTTGGTCCATAGGTCTGCAGGCAAGTATCCTACCACTTTCTTGTTTCTCACTTTGTAAGTGAAAGTGACAACCCTTGTCACTATGAAACGCAGCACAGCACAACACAACACAACACAATGCAATTAAATCTCTGCGTTTCACCCGTACACACACACGTGCAGCAGGGGGCAGCTATTGAAAGCGCCCGGGGAGCAGTGACGGGGATGGTACCTTGCTCAAGGGTACCTCAGGGCAACCTACTCGTGAGGGAATCGAACCCACAGTCTTCTGGTCCAGGGCAAGTCCCTAACCACTTGGCCACCGCTGGAGCTTAAGCATTTAGTTTTAATGCTGCGAGTTGTTAGGTGTACTAAAACATTTTACAGCAGTGCTATAAGAAACTCAGTACCTAAAGATTTTTTTGATCTTTCACATCCTTTCACATATATTTCTGCTTCTGTGACAAAGTACATCATAATGTTCTAGTCATTCTCTGAGCTTTACACTAAAAAAGCACCATTAAATCATGAGCTGCAAGAACTTTTCCTTTCCAGATTAGTGGTGTAACGCAATTTTTCTAATACCAAGAAAATAGCTTAAAGCTTAATTTTAAAGTTAAACATTTGTCAGCTTGGTATGTGAGCTGTAGTATTCAAACACACGCTCACATTAACAGTATTATTCTTGATTTTCTTTTAACGATTAAATATCTGAAGCAGGTAACTGCATACTGGACCTTTTTTAAATAAAGGCTTTAAGTATAATTTCCTCAGCTAGAAATTCAATCATTTTCAAAAAATATACTCTAATAACGAACGTTTATGTCATTAAAGCAAAAAAAAATGCAGCAGGCATCTGTGTGGAGCAGACCTCCAAAGTCTGCAGATCATGAAGCAATCTGAACTTCCTGCATTTGCGATTAAACTAAGTGCTGTATTGTGTTCCCTGTGGCTGTGATTGTGTCCAAGTGGACATCTATCCGTGTGCTTCGGGAGCAGACAGTGCAAGTCAGCGACACAGGAATGCACTGGAGACTGAGCATCGGGATTAGTGCTGACCACCCACACACACATGCATACACTCACACACACATGCATACACTCACTCACTCACACACACACACACACACACACTGTCATTGGGGAGCTTTCATCTGACCCATGAATAATAGTGCTTCCCCATTATACCTAATTCCAAACTTTATCTCAATAATCTTTCAGTTTCGGTTTTAATCACTCGGTTTTAAACAAAAGCTGCATTTTTGTCCTGCACTGCTTTCACTGTAGTTTGGTTTTTGCATTTGTGCACTGCTCATTGTGAGTGTGTTTAAACTTTTTAGAACTTACACCGCAGAAAGGAAGTAAATCTCTATTAGAAGGTGGTTGTGTAAAACCATTAAAAGCCACTATGCTTGTTTTAAAGTGAAATTCCAGTGACCACTGCATTCATTGCATATAAAAAATGGCTCACTATGCGGGTCAGATTCATGAGCCAGAAAGCAGATGCCCTGGGGCTGTGATGGTGGTCTCATTTTAGTCTGTACATTCTCAAAAAGGTACAGATAGTAAAACAAAAGTTTTACTTGTTTTAGTTGTTAAATACAAATGACATTCAGACTCACCCAACAAAAGATCAGATCACAAGAAACACACATATGATGTACACAACATTCATTCTCTGATGTTTGAGACACCTGTCTCTTTGTGATCTCACTCTCTAATGAGCTGGGTGGACATTTCACCCATAGCAACCTGCTGCTCCTTTTAACCTACACACATGAAGAATCCAGGCATCCTGGAATATGTTGGTGTAAGTGTTGTGTTTTACTTGAACATAAAGAACAAGGTTTTTTTTATATTAGATAAATGATGACTTGATAAATTAATTATACAGTCTGTTCATATGACAATCCCTGTAGAGATGGTTAAAGAGAAAATAAAATTGAATTCAGAGAGCTGTTTATTTAATTCAGAGAGCATTACATTTAGAAACCATAATCCAAAATTTTCACCAACAAAATGGAAATTGTTAATAAATAATGTTTAATAAATCTCTCTTCACTCTCCTACTCAAACACACACTCACACACGCATACACAGCATGGCGAATGGACTCAAAGGGGTCGGTGGCCATAATGTAGTGGTTATGAGTTAATCACAGTGGCATGGGCGGCCAGCCGGAAAACCAGGATGTTGGCTTAAAGATCTTAAAATCTTGGCCTGAAAAATCTCCCCACACCTCAGTACAGGCCGTTAATCCTATCAGCATGCGTGAAAGTGTGTGTTTGCCCAGGGAATTGGGGCAAATTATTCAATTTGTCCGTTTTGAGAATGATGTTTGGATAGCTAATTTGTGGAGGACATTTCCTGTGGAGAAGAGAGAGAGAGACATGACCTCGTTTTGAATACTAATTTGAGGAGCAGAAACAGGCAAAGCAAAAATAAACGAGACAATCAGGGGAAAAGTTCTCCCAAATGGGAACCCACAGTTCCCTCTTAAGTTGTATAAATGAAGCCTGTTTAAATCATACAGAAAAACAGTGTGCAAAATGGTGTGTGTTTAAAGCTTTGCACCCTGTTAAACTCACATCTCTCTGAACAGCAGTTTATACATTACCCAAGGTGATGTTAATGAGGAATAAGAGAGAGGTGGTGGAACCCATGTGAATTTACACTCATAACACTGCACTTCCACTGGAAACACAGAGGCCTCTTCCTGAGTTAGAGCCTAATTAACTCTGTGCTCATCTAACTGCTCTGTTCCTATAACAGCAATGCACACCAGAGCAGCAAATGAAACAGGCAGAAAGAAATGGGACATTTTGCAATCAGTAAATGTGTGTGTGTGTGTGTGTGTGTGTGTGTGTGTGTGTGTGTGTGTGTGTGTGTGTGTGTGTGTGTGTCACAGTTTGTCTGGAAACAAAAAAGCTTTTACAAAGGAGTTGTAAAAAAAAGATTTTTTTTTCTTTTTTAGGAAATTTTTAAACAATTGTTTCTTTTAAATGCAAAAACAAAAGACAATATGAATCAAATTCAGAATGAGGAGGGCAAGGGCGGCTAATACAGCATTCTTCACAATGTTCAACTGAATATTAATGAGTGTGTTTAGAAAAATAAAGAATATAGAATAAAGAAATAAAGAAACTGCGATGGGCTGGCGACCTGTCCAGGACGGGGGGTCCTCGCCCTGTGTGCGCTGGGTTGGACACCAGCACCCCCCCGCGACCCCGTTTGGGACAAGCGGCAGAAAATGGATGGATGGATGGAAATAAAGAAATTTGCTGAAACATTTATTAAGGCTTGATAAGGTATAGTTGCAAAATGTATTTTGCATAATGCATTTCTAAATAAATGTATTCCTTTTCTTCTTTTTCACAAGAAAAAAATATATGTGCGTGTATCTGCATGATTGTCTATTAATTTTTGGCATATACAGTACTGTGCAAAAGTTTTAGGCAGGTGTGGAAAATCAATTTACAAAATGCAAAGTGAGCGAACAAAAGAAAAATCTAAATCAAATCAATATTTGGTGTTACTACCTCTTACCTTCAAAGCATCAATTCTTCTGGCCCCCAGAGAGCTCTGATCTCAACATCATCCAGTGTGTCTGGGATTACATGAAGAGACAGAAGGATGTGAGGAAGCTACATCCACAGAAGATCTGTGGTTAGTTCTCCAAGATGTTTGGAACAACCTACTAGCAACCTACCTTGATGCTGTTTTGAAGGCAAAGGGTGGTCACACCAAATATTGATGTGATTTAGATTTCTCTTTTGTTCATTCACTGCATTTTGTTGATTGATGAAAATAAATGACTAACACTTCCATTTCTGAAAGCATTCTTTGTTTACAGCATTTTTTCCACACCTGCCTAAAACATTTGCACAGTACTGTATACTTCAATATTATGTAGGAATTTATTATGAGACAGCTTAAGAAACTATAATAGCAAAGTAGAACAAGTGAAGAATTAACTCAGTGTCTTCAGTGGTTTTACTTAAAGTATTGTGTGGGGAGGCGAAGGAGAGAGATATGGATAATGAGAAGAAATGGGTAATGAGAGTTTTGTAGATTGAGGAGAGGAAAAAGACAGAGAGAGAGAGATAGGGAGAGAGTGAGAGAGAGAGCGAGAGAGCGAGAGCGAGAACGAGAGCGAGAGAGAGAGAGAGAGAGAGAGAGAGAGAGAGAGAGAGAGAGAGAGAGAGCGTGAGAGAGAGAGCGAGAGAGAGAGAGAGTGAGAGAGAGAGAGAGAGAGAGAGAGAGAGACAGACAGACAGACAGACAGAGAGAGACCCAGTCTTCACACCCATTCCTCGTTTTCTCTCTCTCCTCCTTTTTTCCCACAGCAGGCGAAACTGAGTGGAGAGCTGCTGACATGAACATTTTTGGTTGCAGGCCTGAATTTGAAGTTACAGACGTTTTTACAGCAGAACCCGGCGGTTCAGATAAACAGAGCCGTCCGGGGGCGCCTGTAAAATAATCCCTGATTTCTTTATATAAATCCTGAATTTGACCTAATCACTCCCCTCTGGGGGACTATTTTATCTCACCACCCCCTGTATGTACTTCTATTAATATTAATATTAGTATTAATATTAACACTTGCAGTGTATCTGTTAATGGCTGTCACTCTGGTTTTACCCACAGTGCTGTGGTTTGTAGGGAAGATGTGGGTCACTGTTGAGGCTCCTTGGAGGCCTATAACTGACCGCTGCCCCTCAGGGGGCTCTTGACCTTTAACTCTCAGCCCTTGTGAGCTTACACACCATCCTTAAGCATACCCCCTCTTGAAAAACCTGCACAAAAAATCGACCACACAAAAATCTAATATAAGCGTCTATGATACATCCATAAATCTCATTTTCCTAATCATCTGAAAAAAACTGTGGCAAATGTCCCCTTACTCCTCCTAGCGCTGGGATTTGCAGAGAATGGATGGTTCCTGCAAAACAAGGACTCTGGACTGAATCTTAAGCTCAATGCTTAGATGATTATTATGATTATGCGCAACTGGAAACATTGTGTGATATTTGGGAATATTTATGGAATTTGGCTTTGTGGGCCAGGCAGTAGTGCACACCTAAAGAATTGGATTAAAAGAATCCTATATGAACAGTGATTTTATATAATGTTACTAAATCTTCTCTTTAGATTCATTTTTTTCTTCTCCGGGAAAGCTCTGCCAACAAAACCCTGGATCATGGAAATGGTGAGGATACAGGACTCATCAATGAGTTTATTACTCTTTACATGACATTATATGTTTGTTTTGCAGTCATAGCTATTATCATTTGTTTTCTTAGCAAACTTGCTGGAACAGTATGTTTTCATTACCATTTAGAGATTTAGTGTAGGTGGGGCAACCTGTCCGGTCTCTGCAAAGCAGAGGCCATTTCAGCACAAAAGCATTCAGGTTTTATTTCCCTGACTCTTTCTCTTTTTATAAGGCTTACATGAAGCAACTGGTAAAGGAAAACAGCATTTAAGCGAGGTGTAATGCACGAATATGAAAAGTGGTAACAGAATGTAACTGAACCTGCACCAAAAAAAAATCCATTAAATTTATGAGTGAAACAATTGTGAGAAAATAAAAAAAGCAGGTCAAGTTCTTTCAGTCCATTTCTTTCAGTCAGGAAGCCATCGAGCCAAAGCCTGATGGAGGTCTCTGTGCAACGGCATGCTGGGACTTTTCAGCGCAACCTGAGAGGGTGACAAGGCAACCACATGCTGGAGAACCACCGGGACTGTCATCGAAGGGAACTCAGCATTTGACTAACTGCTTCCCTCCTTTCCAGGGCTAAGCCCCTCTAAGGCCTGCAAGCTGCAGTCAAAATGCCCCTGGCTGAATGGAGGCCTCTGTTCCTCGGGCCCTGCCCACCTCCATCTCCAGCAGCTACCACCCACAGAGCACAACACGTCACCCAACCCTGCAGCACATTTCTCAGGGCCTCTCTGCTCTCTCTCTGTCTCTCAGCCATTCCTGCTCATGGTTGCCTTGCTGGGAATTTTACATGTACGTTTTAAATCACAGAGTGAGAGCTCATGCTGGAGGTTGCTCAAGTTCGAGAGCAGAACGTGTAGCTCATGCAGGTTATAGTCTGATTGCCACACACAGAAGGCAGCAGAGAGGCCGTTTCATAAAGGCCTGTTTGAGGAATTTCCCTCAGCATTCAAGCCAGTGGCCCTCATCCACATTTACAGAACACTGGAAAAATCCTATTAAACTTGGGGCTCTTGAATGGTGCATTCGTCTTTGTGGTCCTTCTTCTCCCCCATCAGCCAGCAGATATGTTAGTGACATATAAAAGAATTGTCAGCATTTTCTTCCCCTTCTAGCATCATGAGATGGGGAGACTGTTCGAGCCCATTGAAAACTAGGTAGTTTTGTTTTGTTGAACTTCAGTTAGCTTAATTGTGTAATTTTGCACTCATCTAATCTTGCTATTTTATAAATGTGTATAGTGTTAATGAGCTATTATTACAAAGTGTAACTTGGTTGCATGGATAGGCCAGGTGAAGCCTCAACCAAATTCTAACTCTTAGTGTCTTTAACTCTGCCACCTCCAGCAGCACTGTCTCCAACCCATATAACACTGCTGGTCTTCACCAACTTGTAAACCTTCCCTTTCACTCTGGCTGGTACCTTTCTGGCACATCATAATTTTTATTTATTATTAAATATTATTGAATAGGTACTATTATCTAACATACTGAAAACTCACACATGACGTTACCTCACTACCTTCCACACACAATAACATCAAACACCCTGTAACCCAACACATACTGTTGAGTCATTCTGTTACTTTACCCACACTGTAATCTTACACATGCTGTTATATTCACACATACCGTTACTTCACACATACTGTTACCTCACATTTACTGTTACCTAGTATATACTGTTACTTCATTCATACTTCTAATTTGCAGAATAGAGGTTCCCCTCAGTGAGGAGGAGTATGTCTTCATCATAAGAACCTTTTTTAAGATAAATCTGAAATCACATAATGTTGGAAACCTGAATGGGTTTGAATATTTTCTGTGTGCACCAAAGCTACATTAGCCAAGAAAATGTAAAGACGCTGACTAACTATGGTTTAAGATAAACCACTCAGGGACTGTTCTAAGCAATCTTCACATAAGCTGTAAAGCATGAAGGAACCAGAGTCTGTTTATCTGGATGTTTGTGTGTGTGTGTGTGTGTGTGTGTGTGTGTGTGTGTGTGTGTGTGTGTGAGGGTGGATGAGCTCAAACTGTGTAGCTTTCCTGTGTAGGATAGAAGATGAGAAAAGGAAGGCATTAAGCTTCTCTAAATCTTCACATATGTGCTGTGTGGACCCCTCCAAAAGCTGAGGGATCTCCAGGTGGGATATGAGTCTACACCCACATCAACACATATTGGGTTTATTGTGCACATATGCACACGACCCCCTTCTGTACCATCTATTGTCTGCTGCTAATTCTGCCATCCAGAAATAAGGATGTGCATCAGACTTGTGTATCTGTACTCATGGTAAGATGATAATCACTGCCCTCTAGGGGCCATGTGTCAGAGCTACAAGGGCCAAATATGTGAGAATGTCAAAGTGAAAAAGTGACACCAAAGCACATCACACAGAAAACCACAACAGAAAGCTTCTCTGTATTTAACACACCACAGCTAAGTAGGGCAGTCATATACCTTGTTCGGGGTGCAGTGATTGAGGATAGTTCCTTGTTCAAGAGTATCTCAGGGCAACCCGATGGTGCCTAGTCACTAAAAAACTGGGCTGCCACCACTATCAACACCCTGTGCACAGTAGACCAATCTTTTTGCGCTGTAAAACATTCTTCTTCTTTTTATCTTCATCTTATTACACAGCTTTTAAGGTCACTTACAGGTGACTCAAAAGCATCGGAATTTGCCCAAGTGAGTGAAAGAGAGCATAACAGGCCTCCCACTCTTCACATGAGCAGAGATTCTCTTCTTGCCCCTCTTTCGGCAAGATGCTAGCTATTTACCCCCTTTCACCTCCCAGCTTGTTAAGGTCTTCCAACATAGCGGGTCATAGTTAGTGGATGGGGAAAAAGAAATCAAAATGTTATATTGCAGTCATGCATCACATGTATTTTCACAAAAAGTTAAACGTTTGAGAATGTTTGCGGCTATGCTATTAATGGACGTTGCCTTTGAAATAGCTTCATAGAAATTATTGATATACCAGTGCAGGAGTTCCTGTGTCCCTGTTTACATTTCACTGACAAAAATATGAACTTTTGAGATCCAAATTATCAACACCCACTAGCTACAGTTCGTTTCTACCATCTTCCTGTGTGTGTGTGTGTGTGTGTGTGTGTGTGTGTGTGTGTGTGTGTGTGTGTGTGTGTGTGTGTGCTGAAATCCTGCTGGGGTGTGTCTGCATTGACATTTTGTGGTGTTGAGTGATGGCAACAGGAGAAACAAATACAAACTGTTTAAAACTGTCTTTTGCTTTTTGCTCATTCAGGCTGCTGTTTCTATTTGTCCTGCAATAAACAGCTTGTTTGCTACTAGTTTTTAGAACCACTGTGCCAAACTACACATATTTAACAACTTTATTTAATTTCACAGCTGCTTGTTTTTATTTTGTTTAAACATGTTTAAAGTGCATCTTACTTTATGACTTTCTCAAGTCTAGTCTTTGCTAATCTTTCATTTCATAATCATTTTTTTGGAATCACATTTCTTATGCAAGTTTTAAATTCATCATTCATATGTTTCAAATACATAATTCTTATAAGTCTTCTAGCAGACCAAACAACCACAAAATGTGGTTTAACCAAAGTCAGATTTACTGCTGTCAGCCATGCCTTTTCATGGCAGTCCAATATGATTTATATGTTTCCTAAATGAGATTTGCTTGCATCAGTTGCAAATTTACACAAATTTATACCAAATTTCAAGCAGAGCTCAAGATGACTAAAATATGATTACTTGCAAGATATGCAACTAATTGTGGAAATCAGTTCTGACAACATATACACTCTCATTAATAAAGAAGACAAAAAAAGGCTTTTTGTGAAGAACCATGTTTTTGTCAAGAACCACTCTTGTTTGGCCCTTTACAGATCAGTCTGAATTGAGATGTGTAAGTGCAAATAACCTAAACAGAGCTTTAAAAAGAACTGTGTATTTGTTAATTAATAAATAATTTGTAATACGTACATTACATAAATGTTGACCTTTTAAAAAGTTTCACACTTATAACCATTTTTTATTTACATATTTCATGCATTACATTACTCTTTAGAAATATTAAAGGGATGGTTTAACCATTTATTTTCATTTTTACTAACATTAGTCTGTTGCTATTCATAAATGCCTCTGCCTAATTGATTTGATTGTATGTTACCTACAAACCTAAATAGCAAGGAATAATAAAAGAATAACCCTGACAGCTTCTCACTCAGCTTGAACAGAAGTGCGACTGTTTATTGTCATTTTTCACTTTAATGAAAATTCTGTAAAAAAAAAAAAAAAAAAGGTTTACACGAGTCAAAGATATTTATGAATTTGGCATGATCTACACACTTCTCTGTATCATTATTGTGAATCAACATAATCCATAAATCTTGCTTAGCCTGTTGCTGACAAATCTGACAGAACACCAGTGTCTAATAAACAGCAAAACGAACTCCAAGTTTAGCTACTTCCTGAATTACTTCAACAGGTTGAAAATATATGTAGTCAAATTACAGAGTCAACATTTATGCTGCTTTACCACCCCACTTAGACTTTCCTTTTGGCTCTGAAATACAGTAGACTGAATAGACTTCTTCTGTCACTCTCTAAATGATTCCCAGCAAGAGGATTCAGAGAGAGCAGTGCAACACCATGTATACAGTGCAGGTGAGCAGAGCAGTAAATTACCATACAGGCAGTGTAGAGGAGTGGGTCATTAAATTGCCACACAGAGGGTGTAAGTGAGTAAATCTATAAACTGCCATACATGGAGTGTAAGTGAATACAACAGTAAAGACTAATAAAAGGAAGAAGTGCTTTGGAAGTGTAGATGAGTAAAACAGTAAAGTTTTGACCTGACATTTATGCACTGTAGGTGGGTAGAGTATTATGTACAATACTGTATTGTCAGTGTAAGAAGACAGCAGTAGGCATTGAGAGGTAGAAGAGCATGAAAAATGCTATTTAGATGAGCAGAACCAAAGAATACTAATGTGAAGCAGATTGGGCCAATAATGCAGTAATGCTGTTGACACCATATAGAGGGGAGGTAGAGCTGAATATGGATGAATATTAGCAGTGCAGCCAAGTGCAACAGTATAACATTTTAAGGTACATAGATAATCAGAGGAGTATGATGTTGCATAGAGTAGCTGATAAGAGCGTTATATTCTTATGCAGGCAGTTGAGGTGAGTAGACCATTAAAATGGCATAAAAGTTCTGTTTCAATGTAACAGTAAAACACTGTTTATGCAGGGTAGGTGAGTAGAGTAGTATAATTTAATATAAGCAGTGCAAGTTGACATAGTAAAGATTCTGTCATTTTTATTAAAGGACCACAACTTGCTGCATGACTTTGGGAAGGGTGACTCTCTATCTATGAGAACTTTACGCTGCTGTAGTCTCGAATCTGCAAGCACGAGAGCAGGTCTCTTGGACAGGATAAAGATTCCATACCCTCTATTTTTCATTCTGTCATTTGTTTAGTCATTTGTTTAGTGTGCTGTTGTGGATCCTGATTCATTCAGATGACTGACCCCAACACTGGAAAAAAGTTGAAATGCACATGAACCTTCTACAACTTCCAGCATTTTAAAGTTTAATCAGACACTTACTGGCAGCAGGGGGTGGAAAGGTGAACAGCATGCATTTTGGACTAACATGGAAATGCCATTGCTGCGTCACTCCATGATAATCAGGGATGAGCAACACTCCCGGTGCACGCTGCAGGGCAAACTCATGCTTCAGTCTGTGTGTGTCTGCACAGGCCAAGTCCTGGAACTGCACAGACTTGTTCCTGGAATGGCTAATGCTCTTCATTTATTTATTCATCTGCTGTCCCAATATGGAGATGAATAGTTTTGTTGGCCTTAAAAAACATTTAACAACTTTCTATACCCAGGAAAGAGTTGATTAATGCTGTACGAGAATCGTTGCTTTTGAATTATGGTAAGCACAAGTCACTGTGTGTGTTTGCCCTCTTTTAGATTTGTTTACCTCATTGCTTAGAAGACATCTACACAAAATCAAAGTCTGGTTGTCATTGGTTTATTCCAAAATGTACACCGTTTACTCCAAATTTACATTATTAAATCCACACCAGTCTGGGAGGACCAATATAATCACCATGAAGGCCTCTGGGTCTATTTAGAGGCCAAGGCTTGAAGATCATTTCCACAGAGTTCATTCCCCTTATGAAAGTACACCTCGTTCACCCATGACTTCATCCTTTGACATGAACATAACCCTCCCATAAAAATGTGTCTATCTTTGCTTACAGTAACCACCAAAGACCATTGTAATAATCAGAGATCAGAGGCCAGGAAAAGGGTGCTGACCATATTTGCGGTAGCACCACACCCCCAGAAGCTTCACAAAAAAGCACGCGATGCTGAGACATGAATGACAACAGCACAAAGCCCAGAGTCATTCTGAGACACAACAATCATTGTTGGGAAGGATGGGTGATCCAGTACAGATAGAGGGAGTGTGTGTATATGTGTGTGTTGGAGTTTCTGTGTTCCATTTGACAGAAGCCAATACATCTACTCCCAAAATACAAAGAATAAACTTTCTTTTTATGAATTATGTGAGAACAACCCCTGACACAGAGAGACCTTTTCATCTCAAAAGTGTCTTAATGTGTTTGGTACATGTCAAACAAGTTAAACATTAGGTTATTAGAAAATGACTTTTATAACAAAGTGCTCTTTGAACGGTTCGATTTCATATTTTATTACAAAAAAACTTTAAAGAGTTATGCTTTTCTATAGTCAATGTGTATGCATTTCATATGGAAACTCTTAGACTCGTCGCATGCATAAGTATTTGAGTGCTGTTATGGAAAAGTAATTGACGTAATTACCGAGGAAGTGATGCATGTCCCAGGGTCAGAGGCTTTCACTTTTGAAACTCCAGTGGAAACACCTCTCAACACCATTCACCTGTTATATTAGCTGGTAAAGAACTCAAGCAAAACATGAAGTTATGCTGAGCTTTATGAGGGATGGTAGATAATGCTTACATTAAGAATCCAACACATGTGAACTCAAATCATGAGTAAATGAAGGGGTAATGACAACATGGAACTTTATGGTCATAGCTACAAGCTGTATAAAATAAAATGGGCAAAAAAAAAGTACCAGTTAAAATGTACTTTCTTATTCCTTTCTTTGGAATATATTTAGCAATATTATGAATGTTTTTCTTAGGTTTAGGGTAAAGATTTTTGCTGGGAATGACAAAGATGGACAAGATTAGAAATCAGAATATTTGAAGGACAGTTCAGGTTAGACGTTTTGGAGACAAAGTGAAACAAAGCAAGGTTGCGTTGGTTTGGACATGTCCAGAGGAAAGATGAGGATTATATTGTGAGGAGGATGTTGAAGATGGAGCTGCCAGGAGAGAGGAAAAGAGGAAGACCAAAGAGGAGGTTTATGAATTTGGTGAGAGAAGACATGCAGGTGGACGGTTTGAAGGGGAAGATGCAGAGGACCGTAAGAAATGGAAACAGAGTATCCACTGTGGTGACCCCTAAATGGCAGCACCTGAAAGAAGAGGAAGAAGCCAGCAGTTGCAGTGTGGGCGATATCTTTGGATTTACTTAAGCATTGGAGTCATTCTTGGATGTCTGAATGCAAAGTCTCTTCAAACACTTACCATGTGCAGTCTTATTTTGGCTGATGCATTTCAACCTCCATTCCTCATGCAAACAGCTCCTACTCTTAACTGGTTGATTTCCTCTAGATTTCTTGGATCATTTGGAGCCCTCCCTCTTTCCAATGTGTCAGTTTAACCCTCCTGTACTGACCTCCAACCTTCAATGAACTAAAAAAAAAAAAGCCTCTGCTAATAAACAGAATTCTCCTAAGCCCATCAGCTGCAGATTGAGTAGGTGTAGGTGCTGCTCCTGGGAACTGACAAGATGGTCTAGAGGGGCAACACAGGCTTAATGTGCTTTTCAGCTGTGTTGAGCAGTAAACAGCAGACCTGTTTCCCATGCTACAGGGAGAGAGTGCAACTTCTTCTTCAACAAATGAATTTAAAACAGCAGCAGCAAGTAACAAATGTACTGCCTGTGGTGTAACAAGAGTTTCAACATATAGTTAAGTAGCCATTATTTTGAGATGACGTGCCATACTTTATATGAAATTCAAATATCTATGAGTGAATGCTGAATGTGGCATGGACATCATCTCTTTTCTTCTTCTTCTTCATACATTACCCTTACAAAGTTTGGAATGAACATTTCAAATTTTTTTGCAAATACATTTTAGAGTGAAATAGGTAACACTTTAATTATAAAGGAACAATTAATAAGAATAGTTGCTAATCTATAATATTTTGATTACAATAATGTATGTAACTGTTAAAATATCTTGTCATTTTACTTCAGAGTAGAAAAGGCTGATTATGTAAAAAGACACGGAAGACGTTTGTGGTAAAAATGTAAATACAGCATAATTTAACTATGAATTAGTACATTTGTAACATTTTTCATGAGTAAGCAGAATTACTAGCTAATTTTTAGCATCATGAGAAGCAGTTAGAAGTACACCGTCTATGAGTGTCTAAGTTCTTATATAGACAAATTAAACTCTACACTTTACAAACACTAACCATTTACAAAGCAATACATAATGCTTAATGAACATTTATTTAATATTTTAAAATGTGTAACGAATGTAATCTGTTTTAATTTGTTGTAATATTATTTTGCAGTGTATGTTGTACTGTCTGCACTTGTTTAGTCTGATGCCATGTGTAGGACCATGATACTGGAGTGTTTCGTTTCACTGTTTACTGTGTACTGTGGTTGAAATGATAATACAGCCTACTTGACTTGACTTGGCTTGGAAATAAAATGATATTGTACAGAAATTAAGATTAATATAACAGATTATTCAAAATGTTTGAAGAGTAATGATTGTTCATACATCATGTCAGTACTAATGACAAATATGACTTATCTAAGCTGGTGGTCTAAGCTTTCATCCACCATGCAAAATCCTCAGGGACTCCTCACAGCAGGCTCATCTGGAGGCTGGATTTATGATTTCAGCAGCCATCTTTACCTGCTGAAGACTTAGAGCATGAACTTTCCATAACCTGCAAGAAAGGGCTCGAGTGGGCTCCCATCATAGTAGGGGGTTAATTCTGGACAGTGGCTATAGCCCTCCGTGAGCAGGCCAGTGGTGCTGCCAGGATCATCTTCCCTGCTGGAGGAAGCAGGAGCGGAGAGGAGCAGAAGTACAGCTTCGGGGAGAAAGGCGCTGTAACAGTAAACTCAGCCGGGCTGCTGGCTGCCGGCTGCCGCCTCCAAAGAAAATACTTTGCCTCATGGCAAAATCAGAACCACATGCGGGTAAAAAACAGGGAAACTGCAATAATGGAGAGGCTCTGTTTCCTCTCTGGTGATTGGCTATGGCCTCTGGGAACCGACGCTACACAGAGGCTGTGATGGTCAAGACTTAGGTGGAGAGGTGTGGAGTGAATGAGTCAGTTACACTCCGAGGAGACTTTAGGTTCAAGTTTTCCTGCTTGAGAGATTCTAAGAAGCTTCGTTGGGTGTTGAAGAGAGATTCATTCATCATCTGTCTAATCACAAGCTTTGTTATAGCTCTGATAAAAGTCAGAAATGAAAAAATGGGTACAGGATGTTACCATGAAATGTTAAATCTTGAACTTTAAGGCTGGCATTAAATGGTGAAAACTGAATGAAACAGCATGAATGAAACAGAATTTAACTTGCGTTGCCTAATAAAAAGGCTCCTGCAACTCCATTGAAACTAATTTGAAATGTAACTACTACAACCATTTCCACTTTATGAAACCATTTAAATTCATTTAAAAACATACCATGCAATGGTGTCAGACAATATACATTACAACACTAACAAGTTGTATTTAAATAGCGCCTTTCACAAACCCAAGGACACTTCACAATTAGGGAGTGGACAGGGGAAAGAAATTTTATATATATATATACAGTACTGTGCAAAAGTTTTAGGCAGGTGTGGAAAAAATGCTGTAAACAAAGAACGCTTTCAGAAATGGAAGTGTTAATCATTTATTTTCATCAATCAACAAAATGCAGTGGATGAACAAAAGAGAATCTAAATCAAATCAATATTTGGTGTGACCACCCTTTGCCTTCAAAACAGCATCAATTCTTCTAGGTACACTTGCACACAGTTTTTGAAGGAACTCGGCTGGTAGGTTGTTCCAAACATCTTGGAGAACTAACCACAGATCTTCTGTGGATGTAGGCTTCCTCACATCCTTCTGTCTCTTCATGTAATCCAGACACACTGGATGATGTTGAGATCAGGGCTCTGTGGGGGCCAGAAGAATTGATGCATTTTTTCCACACCTGCCTAAAATGTTTGCACAGTACTGCATATATATATTTAGGTAACCAAAGGGGAGGAATAGCAGAGAGAGAATAGATACGTTTTAACCGATTCATACATTTTTCTTGATTACACTTTTGGAAATCGTAGCAACCTTGCAACTAGTTCAGATCCTCCCTTCTTGCAGCTGACCTAAGGAGCTCTCTGCTTCAGTTTCTCAGTCTCGTGATTACATACACTTACATTAGTTCCAAAATAGTTACTGAATGATTTGTAGTAGTTGAAAAAGCCCTCAAGATTAATACCTGACTTTTAAGTAGTGCTGCATTTCTTTTAAAAACAATGAGAATTTAAAATCATATCTCTGTTGTGACATGAGACATGTTTAATTATCAGTCAATGATTGAGCATGCGGTCTTATAAGTTAAGAAGCTGCATTGCTGCCTCACTTGCAAAGTCGCCTCTGTCCTTGAAGATCAGGTATAGCTCCGACATATTCAGTACACTATCCGGCCTGGTGCAGGCCCTAGGCCTGAATGGCCACAGTCAGTGCAGTACTTGTGAGTGAGCTCATAGCCAACTAAATATAGCCTGGCCTTGATTAATGATCTCTAAATGGGTATTTCCCCTATGAAAACACTTGGCAGGTGACTGAGTGATGAGCTATTGCAGGCTGGTGGCAGTGGTGATTGTAAAGGCCATAAGGTCAAAGTCTGGCTGAGATGAGGGGGTGTTGTGTGTGTGTGTGTGTGTGTGTGTGTGTGTGTGTGTGTGTGTGTGTGTGTGTGTGTGTGTGTGTGTGTGTGTGTGAGCAGGGTGTTGGGGTGGAGGGTCTTCATTCCGTCCGACCATCTTTGCATTCCTTGAATCATACACAAGACCTGTGTGAATGCTGAAGCACCATTAAGAAAAATAACCTGAGACTCCATATGCTCAGCAGCAGACCACCATCTGCACTTACAGAGAGAGAGAGAGAAAACAATCTGTCCATCCTCTCTTACACCCTGCTGCTCCACAGCTGGGAACAGGAATGTGTAATAGGAAAAAGCAGCACTCCTTTCTTCATAAACATGCATTTGAATGGGCAAAGGTAGCATCAACAATACTGCAGTAGCTCATCTACTCTACACTGACATGCACAGGAGACTATATACTCATTGGAAGTCCACTGCTCCAAGCTGGAAAGCTTAGTCTCATAGACACAGTGATTCACACGTTAGAGTGTCTGGGACTCCCTGCACATATATGATGGGTGCAGAGTGGTGTTTGTGTGCTTGGGTGAGAGAAAGGATAAAGAGTGAGGAGTGAGGGAGAGTAGCCCATTGGAGAGCTGGAAAGTATTTGCTGTCTAAAGATGGTATCATTAAAGATCCTTATTGTGCTTAATGCAAACATCAGTATAAAATCATCTTATTATCTTTGCAAGGGCAAACTGAAACGCCAAGGTTGAGTCTTAATTGGCACAAGCATTTCACCAGAGGGTGCTTGAGCAATGAGCAGTACTGAAGTAACCTTCAAAGGAAGGCTGGTGTTGAGCAATCTGGCCAGATGAGCAAAAAGTAAATAATCAGGGCTGATTCCTGTTATAAAGAGGGCAGTGGAAGGGGGAGTAGGAAGAGAAAAAGAGAGACTGAAAAAAAGGCAGACAGCAGTTTATGGGATATGCTTGACGCTTTACCAGACCAAACTATTCACTGAGAAAAAAATGGATGGATGGATGGATGGCAGGAATGCTCTGCAGATGGGACCCAGGCTCTTCTGCTCACACCAGCGGACCAGATAAAAGAAAACTTCAAGCAGCCAGGTCAGACATGGTGATCCGAGTCAGCTAGGTAAAAATGTCTGCAATTAAGAAAACATGTCTGAGCCTCCTAAGTGCCCTAAAGGTTCTACTAAGCATGTAAGGGAACACTTCTAAAATAGGTCAAGTGCACATGGCACATGGCATCTGATTAGTTTTATAATTCTTATAATTTATGTTTTCATTATTTATGGCGGGGCAGTGGTAGCCTAGTGGTTAGGGCGTTGGCCACATGATCGGAGGATCGGGGGTTCGAACCCCTTCCCAATAGGTTGCCCTGAGGTACCCTTGAGCTAGGTGCCGTCCCCATCCCGCTCCTCCCTGCGATGGGCTTGCGACCTGTCCAGGGTGCGTCCCCCATCCTCGCCCTGTGTGCGCTGGGTTGGACACCAGCACTCCCCCGCGACCCCGTTTGGGACAAGCGGCAGACAATGGATATTGAGAAAACTGGTTTTAGACCGCTGTTCTTTATTTGGACCTGTCTCACAGGTATAATGTTAGTTTTCATGTGGCTGAAATCCTACTGGTTAAATTAGGCTTTTAGTAATGTGTCAGATAAAAGTCGTAGGCTAATGTGGGTGTGTGTGTGTAGTCTTTGTTTGGGTATTTGGCTGCTTTCGTGTCTGTCTTAGGCTGTTCTCATGTCTGCAAAACCCTTGGTTCTGTCCTTACATTCAAACAGAACTAACAACTAACTCTTTCTTTCTAATTTTTCAGATGGACAACGGCCCACCACCTTTATTTCCTGAAGGCAAATACTGCCCACCTACTCAGCTCAATTAACTACTATCAGGGTTTCCTGTTCTCTAGTCCAGGTAGTTCACCATCTGAGTCTACTGTTTTACAAATCAGATCGACCATTATCAGATTCTTCTTCCAGCTTTAAATTTAGGCCAATTAAACCATTTAATGGATCACCTGCATGTGCTGCTACCCAGTAAACAAGGCCAACCAAAGCTACACTCCCACACAAACAGAAGTGCTAATGTTAGCTTTAAACATTTTAATGACCTTCTAACTACAGAATCTAATGGACCTGATTTCTTAAATCTGTTTATTCTCTGTAACTTATAAAATTAGACATATTTTGATAATATTGCTATTGTCCTTCTTGATTTTCTAGTGTCATCCAGAAGAGGGTGGGTTCCCCTTCTGTGTCTTGGGTCCTCACAAGGTTTATTTTTTCCATTTATAGGGAGCTTTTTCTTGCCTCTGTTGTCTCGGCTTGCTCACTAGAGGCTCAGACCCAGATTCTGTAAAGCTATTTTGTGACAGTTGTAAAAAGTGCTATATATAAAAAAAAATCTTCCTTGTCTTGACTTTACATGACTGAAGGTCAATAACCATGAAAAAGTCAATGACCATGACTGGAAAATATCCAGATTGCGATGTTAGATCAACTGAATGGATTACATAATGGATGATGCCAGAGAAAGACTGAATAGATTCAGGACCACTGCTGTTATGGCCTGAGTTTGGTTCTGTATTTTGATATGAGAGTGATGAACGTGTGATGGGTAAAACAGCTTCTGCACTGGCTGCTTCCACTCTGTTGGCCATCAAAAATGAGAAAAAGAGTGAAGCAGCACATCGTCAGACAGCACAGCTCTGGGAAACCTCAGAGCACACATACTTATCGACTACAGCGACAGGCTAGTGTCTCCTGACTCTTTTTATCTATGCAGCAGTCGGGCTAATACGCAGTGTGTGTCTGAACCCAGGGCTCCTCACTGTCTGAGAAGCAGCTAGTCTGTGTTTTGGCTGGCAGAAACCCTGAGTTTTAGCATTGTTATTTTATATTGTTTTTTAAATTCATTTACTTTTTAAGAGTTCAATAACTTTTTAAGATATCTCTTAGAGAGATATGTTTAATGCTTAATAATATTTTTAAAACTCCAAAGAGGCAATACTGGGAAAATCACTTTTAAAGATTCGGCTGCCCAAACAGTGCTGTTTTTAGGAAAAATGACCAGTGATGACAACAGTTCACCTCCTAAATAATATCTGCTCACTGATAGACCTGACCTCTGAACTTTGGGATTAGGTGGGCTAACAAATGATGCAGTGTGGAGGGAAGGTAGGAGTACCTAATAAAGTGGCTGATTGGTGTGTATAAAATAAATTATAATGTAAAAATGTAATAATTTTTCTTTATTCCATTGTGGTATCTCTGCTAAACCAGTTGATTAGCCGCTTGCAAACCCTGCAGTCAGTGCTATGTCTCTATGTTTCATTTAATTAATTCTTTCACTTTTGGAGCGGTTTAAAAAGCGATAACCTAAGGTGTTAATGTTATCTTGACATCAGATGTTTGTTAAATAACATGGAAAAATAATATTTTTCATGTTTTTTCAAATTTATTATTTTAGTTTTTAGAAGACCAGCTAACGACTTTCAAATATTATGTTGTAAATTTTCCCATGCATTAAAAATGGTAAAAAAAAATTGGAATAAGCTACATGCATAAGTATTCAGTTTGGCCCAACAACTTATCTTTGTGATAACAGCTTTCAGCCTATGAGAAGTAAATATGTACTGGCTTTACATGCTCTTTGTTTTTTGTTTTTTCTCATGATCAGCAATACCGGCTTTGGTTGTGTGGTGTGTGTTTGTTGCGTCTATAACATGTACATTCTTTTATTAAACCATGATGCTGTCATCATGTCAATAATAACATCACTAATCAGCAGTGACGCCACCGTAACAAAACGTTTTAAGCACAGAATGAATCAGAAAAGTGCAGCACTGAACCATTCAAGCAGCAGAAGTTTCCCAAACCTACTCCAGTCTCAGTTCTCTTCTCTGGCAAAGCAATAAACAAAAAGTTGTTGCCAACATATTACAGCGTATTACAAAACATAATAAAACACTTATAAACAGAGAGAAAAAGTTATTGCTCTCTCTTTTCCATTTAGTGCAGAGTCATAAATTTCTGTCCATAAGACGCAGCTGAGGTAAAAAGCAGAGGCAGAGAGAGCAGGACGTTTTCACTGATCTCTCCTGATCTGGAGCTCTTATTGCAACAGGATGTTCTTAGTCTGCATAGTCTGTGATCATCTGACTGAATAAGTGTTTGTATAGTTTATGGTAAGGAACCTGGTATAGTTTATGGTTAAATCCTCTTGACTTGGTTTAAAGACCCATTGCTGGCAAGTCTCTGTTAGCTTAATTAACAGGAAAATCGCAGTGGAACATCAGCAGTTACAGGTGACTACCTTGGGAGGGAAGGAGAAGACAGTACAAAGAGCAGCAATAGAAGAACTGAGGAAAGTTTTTTTTAATGAACAGACTGAAGAGCAGACTTGAAGAGACTGTGGTAATGTGTTCCATAATTTAAAATGCATGATCTGTTCTGTGTTGTCTGTCTGTCTGTTTCTCTTTTTCTCTTTCTTAAGATTCTTACAAAGTTTATGATGACAGCACATGTGAAAGAAGAATTGCAGACTACCTTAAGAAGTGAATTCCTGAGGACTCACATCAAGGACAGTTAAAGGAGAATTACAGCCATCAGAGTCAAATTAGTCCCTACAAAACTTATATAATAATTTAACTTACAGTACTGTGCAAAAGTTTTAGGCGGGTGTGAAAAAATGCTGTGTGAAAAAATACAAAATGCAAAGTGAGCAAACAAAAGAAAAATCTAAATCAAATCAATCTTTGGTGTTACTACCTTTTGCCTTCAAACCAGCATCAGTTCTTCTAGGTACACTTGCACAAAGTCAGGGATTCTGTAGGATTATAGTCGGTGTATGATCAACCAATTTTACCAAACAGGTGCTGATGATCATCAGTGTCACACAGAGGTTGAAACACAGTCATGTTTGGAACAACCTACCAGCCGAGTTCCTTCAAAAAATGTGTGTAAGTGTACCTAGAAGAACTGATGCTGTTTTGAAGGCAAAGGGTGGTCACACCAAATATTGATTTGATTTAGATTTCTCTTTTGTTCATTCACTACATTTTGTTGATTGATGAAAATAAATGATGAACACTTCCATTTCTGAAAGCATTCTTTGTTTACAGCATTTTTTCACACCTGCCTAAAACGTTTGCACAGTACTGTACATATCATAAAAACTTATCAAATATGTAAAAACCACACACCCAGGTAAAATATATATTCTCTTCTGCTTGGACACAAATGCAGCTGTGAATTTTGATGAAGGCCGTGCTCCTGGTGTATTCCTGCCGCTTACTATTTTAGAGCAGGAGAACACTATGATGTGCAGGACAGGGCTAATCCAATGCCAGAATTATGAATCAGTGATGTGCAACGGAGCTCTACATGCTTTTTCCTCTCTCTCTCTCTCTCTCTGCTTCATAAAGAGTTCTCCTGCACAGTGCTGTTTAAGGTTTGCTGTGAAGTCACTCATTCTTGCATGTCATGGACGACCCACACACTTTCCTTCTATTCTGTTTCAAGAGAACAGCTCACAGGAAAACTCTCTTACAGCAGCCTCTCCTCGGTTTTAAACACTTTTATCAGCTCACAGTAACTTTCCCCTTTTTTTGCTTGCTCCAAAAGCCTGAAAACACATCATGAAGAGAATGGGGTCCAGGGCATCCACTTAACACAAGCGGTGATCAAGCTGAGCTTATGACCTCTGGGCAAATTCATATAAATCTGATCTTGCCATCCTTCTCATCAGCTTTGCATTCAGAGACCTGGACTGTTGAACTTTAATTAATTAAAGACTTCTTCCAGAATAGTTGAAAAAAAAAAAGTGAGTGAAATGTGAAGTATATAGGGATAGGAAGTATTCAGACACAGCACACTTTTTATAAATTAGTTTTTTATAAAATATTGAGATATGTTTAAAAAGGTAAACTATTTTTCAAGAAGTTGTATATATTTCCATTAGTTGAGGAAATTTCAGGCTATGAATTAATATGTTAAGAAACCTTCTCTGTTTCTCAACTCCTAAGACTGAAACAGAGATTTGCATCTAAGATATGCACATGGATATGAAGAGACAAATGAAAGGTCTTTCAGAGCAATAACTCTGCTCAGAAAAAACACACAGAACAAAAATTAATATTGAGGTAGGAGCATCATAATGCGAGGCCACTTGTCTCTAAATGGTACTGAGGCATTTCAAACGATCAGCAAACATGAACAGGACAATAACATTTTTATCTCATCAACCAAGATACTGAATCTGTAGAGAAATGGCAGCTGCAAAGAGAAAATGATAATTAGAGGCAGATTAAAAAGCCATAATTGTCACTGTTTTTGTTTCAGTAGTAAAGGCTGACATGACAGTAACTCCGAATGTATCAAACTCAGATATCCTCTTAGTGTCGATCAGCTTAATTATTATTATTATTAATTAAGCATTAGGTCTGATTTAGCGCTCCATATCCTATTAATTTACAGACCTCCAGGACCATATGCTGCCTTTATTAATGAATTTGGCAATCTGCTCTCTGATTGGTTGTTAGGTTTACTAGATTAGTGATGTTAGGTGACTTTAACATACATGTTGATACAGAGACGGATGCAGGTGCCAAAAGCTTCTTAACGCTCCTCGATTCTGTCGGTTGCACCCAGCATATATCAGGACCTACCCATGTACAAGGACACACGCTAGATCTAATTATCTCGTATGGACTTGACATTGATACTGTACTGGTCCACTCCTTAAATAAACTTTTTTCTGACCATTCTTTAATCACGTTTGAGATTAATATGTCTCCACCGTACCTCAGTGAACGGACTAGTACAACACGAAACCTAAACAGGGCTAAATGTGTTCAGTTTATGGAGGCCGTAACAGAGATAGATTTCACCTGTAACAAAACTGTTAATGACATCACCGACATGTACAATATAGTAGTTGGGCAGATCCTTGATCAGGTAGCCCCAATTAAGATAAAGAAGGTTAGAACTATCAGGCACTCTCCCTGGTTCAATGATCACACACGGGCTGCTAAGCGGGAGTGCCGTAAGCTAGAACGCAGATGGAAGACAACAGGTCTCCAAGCCTCTCAAGTTCTATGGTTCGCTAAATTAAAACAATATAAGAAAGCTCTATATAGTGCTCGCACTGAGTACTATTCAAAACTTATTGAAAACAACAAGCAGAACCCCCGCTATTTATTTCAGACACTAGCTCAGCTAACAGACAAAACTGATAAAAGGCCAGCGTGTAGTCTTACTAACGATAGGTTTCTTAAGCTTTTTAATGATAAAATTAACAACATTAGGCTCCAAATGTGCCTTATTAGCCCTCGAATTAATCCATTACCAGAACAGTGCTCACAATATTTTAGTGATTTTAATCTCATTGATAACTCTGAGCTATTTTCTGTTATAACTAAGGCAAAGTCCACAACCTGTCGGTTAGATCCCATTCCAACCAAGCTCCTGAAGGAATCCTTAGGAATACTATCAACACCTATACTTGATATAATGAACGCATCCTTGACCTCAGGTGTAGTACCCAATCAGTTTAAAACAGCAGTGGTTAGACCACAGCTTAAAAAACCTAACTTTGACCCTCGCTCACCAAGTAATTATAGACCTATCTCTAATGTCCCGTTTCTCTCTAAGATTCTAGAAAAACTAGTTGCGAGACAACTGCAGTCATATCTAGACACGCATAACCTCTTAGATAAATTAGATAAATCAGGCTTCCGGCTTGGCCATAGCACAGAAACTGCTCTAACTAGAGTGGTGAATGATATAATGGTCTCAAGTGATGCAGGAAACATCACTGTTCTTGTTCTCTTAGATCTTAGTGCTGCGTTCGACACGGTGGATCACTCCATTTTAGTAAATAGGCTTCACTCCACTGTCGGCATTAGCGGAACAGCCCTTAAATGGTTCAACTCCTATCTTACAAACCGTTACTACTTCATCCAAATGGATGATTATGGCACCCCCTCACCTATGTCACTAGTTAACTATGGAGTCCCACAGGGGTCGGTGTTAGGCCCAGTGCTCTTCTCCCTCTACATGCTCCCACTAAGCACTATTATACGGAAGCATAATGTTAGTTACCACTCTTACGCTGATGACACTCAGCTATACTTATCTTTTAAATCATGTGATAAAGCATCAACCGGCACTTCAATTAGCTGCCTCAGTGATATTAGGGATTGGATGAATAACAACTTCCTCTCACTAAACCCCGAAAAAACTGAGCTGCTCTTGTTTTGTAGTAGCGATGTAGACAGGGCCAACTTCATTTCGCATATCCGGGATGCAGGGTTGAAGTTTTCAGTTAGTACACTGGCACATAACCTTGGTGTTATTTTCGATTCAAATCTTTCATTTAATCCCCATGTTAATGCAGTTACGAAGACATGCTTCCTGCACCTTCGGAACATTGCCAAACTACGGCGTTTTCTGTCAATGGAAGACACGGCAAAAGTAGTACATGCATTTGTATACAGTAGATTAGATTACTGTAATGCCCTACTTTCTGGAAGCTCTCAGGGCACATTAAGCACCCTACAGCGCATTCAGAACACAGCCGCTAGGATTGTTAGCAGGAGCAGGAAGTACGACCACATCACTCCCATACTCTCCTCGCTTCACTGGCTTCCTGTTAGGTACAGGGCTGACTTCAAGGTCCACCTCTTAACCTACAAAGCACTTAAAGGTCTTGCCCCAATGTACCTAACCGAACTGCTTAATACCTATACACCTAACCGCCCACTTAGATCCCAGAATAAAGATCTCCTAATTGTCCCTCGCATAAATAAATGTATAGGAGCACGAGCTTTCAGTTACAGGGCCCCTAGATTGTGGAACAGCTTGCCTGCTTCTGTACGGGATGCCGATTCAGTCTCAGTCTTTAAATCACGGCTGAAGACTTACTTCTTTAGTTTAGCTTACCCGCACCAATCACCATAGTGCACCATTACTAATGTCGCTGGTGCTGCTGTACATGCCATCGCACTGTTGTTTCATTTCTGTGTTTATCACTACTGGATCCTGCTCATTACTGACCCCCTCATTCCATTTCTCTCCCCACATGTCCGGGGGGGCCCGCTGTGGTCATCACCTGAGTCCAATGCCGAGCTACCATCTGGTCTGTGTGATGCATCTGATGCGCCAAGGGACCCTGGCGGCTCATCGGTACCTGGAAGAAACTTGGGACTCCTCACTGATCCTGGAGTTTAAAACCAAACTAACTTTGTACTGTTAGTATACCCAAGGGGGTTGGGTAGCCGGTTGACCTTGGACCCTCAGAGGTTTTTTTTCTCCACATAGTGGAGTTTTTGGTTCCTCTCTTCCATAGTCGTCCAGCTTTAACATCTATTACTGTAACCTGTTCCATCATCGACCATCAATGTAAAGTGCCTTGGGGCAACTTTGTTGTAAAAGGCGCTATACAAGAATAAATTGAATTGAATTGAATTAATTATACACTCACACAAAATAAGGTTACATTTTAAATAGTGTTCTGTTATGAAGAGAATAAAGACAAATTAATACATACTTGTGCTAATGACACAACCAATATGCTGATTATGCAACAGCGTGCACGCTCTATTTGGTAATGGTTGGAAATGTTTTCTAGCGTGAAATTAAATTAATTTCTACATTAAGAAGATCACAATTGAGTAAGCTGTGTTTACATATCTGTCATGTCAAGATTATATGAAATGATTCATTTTTCTGCAGAATTAAAGTAATATTAACAGCATAGAGAGGACACTCTTAGCTCAAATGTGTTGTGAACTTCTGAACTTGCCACGGATGCCAAGATCTGTTGCTTTAAGCCTGTGTCTGCAAAGAAGCATGGTACATGGTATGAATCATTTTTCACTCGCTTCAATGACAGATACCTCCAGAGCACTAGAATGTGGCCTAATGTACTGCGAAAACATCCACACAGAAGATACCACACACTGTGAGGATATAAGAAGCCTTTCTATTTCCCCACTTGTGTCTTCATTTGGGTATTTGTTGTACATTGTGGAGACATGGAAATAGAAGGACAAGAGACAAGGGCTTTCTTTGTGTTGTGCTGGAAAAGCAGCCTCTACCAGCCTGGATAAGAACTTGTCCCCTAAAGCTTTTATATTGTGGCCACATTTAATAGGCTGTCATCATGCCAAATCAGAAAATCAGTTCCAGACCACAGATCAAGGTAATGATTAGCCCTGTGAACCATGTTTTGTTTGCTTGCATAAATCCCCCTATTCAATCAAAGTTGGCACTTTTTCTTGTGCTTATCTAGTGTAAACTGAAGAAAAACTGAATTTAAATTAAAGCACATGCAAAAATCTTAATAACACTTTACTTGAACTCTGCAATATAACTTCTACAAAACCATGTCAAAAACATGTCATGGATGAATATCATATACTGTCAAAAGTTGCCTTTTTATGAGAGTGTCAAGCTACCATTGCAAGTACTTTTCATGACATAAGAATGTATAAATTGAGCTTATTTAACCATAGATTAGCATGAAACATGAACTGTTAAGACATCAAACTTCAGCATGTCAAAAAGACTCACAACAGCATAGGACATCTGCCATGTTCAGGGAACTACATTGAATTAAAAAAAGAAATCAGTACATACAAAGTGCATAATCAGTGATTTTTATAATAAGATTTTACTTTTCTTTTACTTTTTAATTATTTTTATTTATACAAATGGACAAAATGTATTTTTGTGTTTTTGTCCTGATGGATCATTCTAGAGTGAGAAATAATGGATTTATCCTTGTTAGTCATACACTGTCCAAAAACAAATTAAAAAATTATTTGAGATTACTTAGAAACTCTTTGAGCTTCAAGGCAAGTGTGAAATGTTTTAGATGAACATTCTTCATGATAGTAGATGGTAAAATAATCTCTAATTGTAAGACATTATTAGCCTCAAAGATGCAATGCTATCAAAGGAAGCAAACTTGGACACCAAATATATGTCTTGCTATATTTGGTAAAAGCATAAAACAGTGAAAGTTTGATTTTTTGCTGAGCTATCATTGAAATCAAGCTTCCATTGAAGTTCCTGCAGCAGGCATGGCTGAGCGTGGCACACTGCTACACTGTTAGCAGTGGCGAGGGCCCCCTTAGACGGACTGTCAGGTTGAAATCTTCACCATCTCATTTCCGCTAATGCCCACGCAAAGTGCAGTTTTAAACATTTGTGTTGGTGCAGACAGACGTTGAGTAGCATGGAGTACTGCTGGCTGGCAGGGCCGTTCACCACGGCCTTACAAATACACAGAATCATCAGACACCAGGCAACAGTGAATAATACCTGCCCTTAAGCTACTAGTGAGTGCTGAAAGCCTCCCAGTGTTGCTGCGTTTTGCCTGCTGGCCTATAACATGTCATGTTCAGCCAGCAGGCCTTTGCCTCAGTCTGTAAACATACTATCAACGTTACATTCAAAGTGTCAATCACTTACCAAAAGACCTCATGCATGCTTTTTCCACAGGTTGAGAAAAGGCTGAAAATGAGTTTTCAGATAAGCCTTATTTGACTAACCACACAGCTCTGTAACAAGCTCAGACTGTGGCCTAATGGGAAACACACTACACCATAACAGAAGACTGTTTTTTTTGGTGAATTATTCTGGAGTGGTTTGGAGAACTAATGGGTGATTGTAGGGCTGCAGTTGTGTGATTGCTGCGACTCCGAACAGACATTAGAGCTGAAGTGGCAGCTAGTCCGCTCTCAGAGCACACACTGACTGGCGGCTTTGTTCGAGCGCACCGTCTCATGCACATTTGATTGTTCCTGTCTGCGTCATTTTAAAACTCAATTACACATGCGTTCCTTCGTCGCTTGATGAAAATGGACACTTTCTGTTTTTAATGGATGAGGTCAAACTTCGGTCTCGCTGCACAGTTGCATGCCTCTCTGTTCTACCTAGAATGAATGCATGCTATTGTAAGAATTGGATTGATAATGGTTTATTTTGATTATCATTATTGAAAAATCATGTTTTATTGAGAGAATGTGGCTGAAGACTATGATCTGTTAAATAGTGGTTTTATTCAAAACATGTGGATGTAGTGCAGAAAAAGGCCCAAATTGCTTTTAAGGGGCAATAAATAAGTAAGTAAGTAAGTAAGTAAGCAAATAAATAAATAAATGGAAGTAAGCAGCATGAGTTTTAACATGATGACTCATAAGGATAATGAGTTGTTGCACGGCCATCCAGATGCTAATGAGCTCTAGCACTGTGAAAGGTCAGTCATGGAGTGTTTACTAATTAATTACTAATAAGATAAATATCAGCCTAACTGGCTTAGACGGGAGCATTTTCTCTCTACAGGTAGCATGCAACACGCTGTATCAAGGTATTTATTTTTGTCTCTGACTCCAGTAGGAGACTTCTTGCTCACAGTCAGCACCTTGATAAAGTTCATTTATGAAAGCCTCCCAAACCATGACAACACTAGAAGACCAAAGATCAGAGCACAAAAGTAACCCTGCTAGGGCCTATATATATATATATATATATAAAGAAACATTTAATTTGACAAAATTTACTTTAATCACTCAGATTTCCCCAGATATTGTTTCAGTAAGTTTGTGTAAAGTCACATTACATTGCTTGATCTAACTCTCCTCTTACACTGATTTGCTCACCACCTTGGAACAATCTTAATTCTCCCTTGTTAGTGAATCAGTGATTGGCCTCACTGATAAGTGGTTTCAATAAACTACACTGCTGTTTAATCCCTATACCAATAAAGCAATGAGATCCAATGTTGATCATTTAAGTGATGAAGGATTTCTCTGACCACAATTCTTCCTTGAAGATGATATTTCTCTATTCTTCCTGGCTTTAATGTTGGACAGTCCTTGACCCAATTTTTGTAGTTTCTGCATTGTCCTTACTATTTTCTTTGCTTGAAGCAATATGGTTTTTTTTAGAAATGAGGATTCACTCGCATCAATTAGGGTTAAATAACTTGTTGCCAACTGAAACATACAAATGAAGTAATTATCCAACAGAGAATTCCTACCTATTTGCTTAGTAAAATCTTTGTATAGTATAAATGTTCTAATATTTTCAAACAATGAAGAAAAAAAACTGTTGTTAGAATGGTTTTATATATATTTTCTTTAACTTTTCGCTCATATTAGCTTCATTTAATGTATAATGAATGAACTGGGAGAAATACAAATGAATGACTAATATGTAAAAATATGTTTTTAAAAATATGTGCCTCCCAGACTTGTGAGTAACATACTGAATAAAATTAAGCTTTCAAAATAAGACAGGGAAGCCTTTAGGCCAAAATCTTTAAATGAAGTTATACAATTTTGCAGTGCATTGCTATCTCCTCTAAACAACAAATGGGATGACCAACTATTCCCAGTAATTGTGCTCAGAGCAAGCTTTTCCAAAGATAACACAAACAGACATGTAAATGATATATGAGTCTTTAGCTATCATTTTATGCTCTTCTGATTAACAAGAAGAGCCTTTTCTACTCTATTGAGCAATGCTCATTCCCTGTTAGACTTAGAGTTAGAGTTATGTAACACTGAGCTCGAGACTGGGATATTTAAAACACCATCACTTTCATTTAATGTAATTGTTTAAATGTATTCATTTCTTTGAAAGGCATGTCATTTACAGGGAAGGCCTTTTTAAACACATGACGCTATTGCTTATTGCTTGTGTAGTGTGAGAATATGGTCAAATGAAAGCCACTGCAGACAGGAGCAGTCAGCGTTTCAGAGTGTGGGGAGTTTCTCAACAGAGATGGTTATCGCTCCTTCTGATCAAATATGCCTTAGATCCCTGAAACCTACTGGGCCCCTTTTTAAGAATGTTTGTTTGTAAAATCCAGGTTGAACTCCCTGCACCTGTAACTGCTCAGCCTGTCCCTTTCTGGAGCTCAAGTCTGTGTGAGAATTCTGTGCTGATTCAGACGATCAGTGAAGTGAGGTCAGTAGTTTTATAACACAATGAGTGGGGGTTGGTTCTTCAGCAAAATGGGTGTGGACCATGTCTATGTCTCTCTTTACAACAAATATCATATCTTGGAAAGTGAGAGGATGCCCGAGGAGTGGAGACGAAGTGTACTGGTAACGATTTTCAAGAATAAGGGTGAATCACAGAGCTGTGGTAACTATAGAGGGATAAAGTTGATCAGCCACCGCATGAAGTTATGGGAAAGAGTACTGGAAGCTAGGTTAAGAAAAGGGGTGATGATTAGCAGTATGGTTTTTTTATCGAGAAAGAACAATCCAATGTTTGCTCTGAGGGTGTTGATGGAGAAGTACAGAGAAGGTCAGAAGGAGTTGCATTGTGCCCTTGTGGCCTTGGAGAAAGCATATTATAGGGTGTCTAGAGAGGAGTTGTGGTTTTGCACAAGGAAGTCAGGTGTTACAGAGAAGTATGTGAGAGTAGTTAAGGATATGTATGATGGCAGTGTTACAGTGGTGAGATCTGCAGTGGGAGTGATAGATGCATTCAAGGTAGAGGTTGGATTACATCAAGGATCAGCGCTGAGCCCATTCTTGTTTGCAATAGTAATGGACAGGTTGATGGACGAGTCTCTGTGGACTATGATGTTTGCTGATGATACTGTGATTTGTAGTAGGTTGAGGATAACATAGAGAGATGGAGATATGGTCTAGAGAGGAGTGGAAAGAAAGTGATGAGGACAAAGACAGAATACATGAGTGTAAACAAAGTGGAGTGGTTAGGATGCACGGAGTAGAGGTGGCAAAGGTGGGGGAATTGAAATACTTGGGATCAAGAGTTCAGAGTAACGGTAAGTGTGAAAGAGAGGTGAAGAAGAGAGTCCAGGCAGGTTGGAATGGGTGGAGAAGAGTGGCTGAAGTGATTTGTGACAGACGGGTACCAGCTAGAGTTAAAGGGAAGGTTTACCGGAAAGTAGTGAGACCAGAGCTATGTTGCATGAGTTGGAGACGGTGGCACTGATGAAAAGACAGGAGGCAGAGCTGGAGGTGTCAGAGTTAAAGATGCTGAGATTTTCATTGGGTGTGACGAGGATGGACAGGATTAGAAATTAGTATATTAGAGGGACAGCTCAGGTTAGTTGTTTTTTTTGGAGACAAAGTTAAAGAAGCAAGATTGCATTGGTTTGGACATGTCCAGAGGAGCGACGAGCATTACATTGGGACGAGGATGTTGAAGATGGAGCTGACAGGAAAGAGGAAAAGAGGAAGTCCAAAGAGGAGGTTTATGGATGTCATGAGAGAGGACATGAAGGTGGTGGGTTTGAAGGAGGAAGATGCAAATAACAGGAAGAAATGAAGACAGCTGAATGACAAAGAAGAAGAAGATCGTATGTTTTCAATAGAGCACAGCTGAGCTCAGTTAAGAAGAACATTGCAAGTATAGCTCAACCCCTGGCAAAAAAGGTTGAGACAACAAAACATAGAGGATTACCCAGATCTATTGCACTTTGAAGCTAAAAGCAAATCACAGATATGACACAATGCCATTTTGTATAATAGCTGAACATTACATTATTTTAATTAAATGCTGGTCCTCCTTGGGCCTAAATTCTTCGAAGCATGGATTTCACTAATGAAAATCAATAGCAAGTGACAGATCGGCTCTGTGTCACAGTAGGTACTGCTGTCACCTAACAGTAAGATTCTGGGATCAGTTCCAAGCAGAGTGACCTGGGTTCTTACTGTGTGAAGTTTGCATTCTTCCCATATCTGTGTGGGGTTCCTCCCACAGTCCAAAGACATGCACTTCAGGTGGACTTTGTGTTGTGTGTCTGCCCTATGATGGACTGGCACTGACCATTGCAGCAGAGTATTGGTCTTTTCAAACTTTGTTAAGGATGCCTTTCATCCTGTGTGCACTGTGATCCAGCACCACTGGCACCCCTACTCAGGATAAACAAAAATAATGAAAAATGGCTGCTAATTAATAAGCTGGAGCAACTGTGGCATACTGTGGTCGACCGTACTTAACTGCAAGAGAGATCTCTAGGACAAGGGTTGGTTGCCACTGTTTCACACTTGAAACTGCTTTTGCTTTTTCTCTCTTCTCCTATCAAGAAACACAGGCTGTAACATTTCCAGGAGAAATCAGCTATTCAATGTTTGTTAAATTAACAAACATATAATAAAACATATACCTGCCTAGCTGTGTTTAGTCAAAAGGAAAGATATTTCTCTCTTGACATCCTACATTCCTTCCTTAGGAAATGCAGATTTTATCAGTCAGTACGTCCTCTGAATCATTTCTTTTATAACCTTGAAGTAAGCTAATTAATGCCATGTGTACAAAAAGTGAGCAACAGAGTATTGGCCTTTTCAAACTTTGTGTTATAATTGGAAGTTTGCATAGGTAGCTTTGGCATTTAGTCTTTGAAAATAGTAGACAGTGATCAGCTGTCATTTCTTATGCCTCGTGTGGGAAAAGTCTCACAACACCTCTGAGAGCTCAGATGATCCTTTAACTCAATGTTATATGTTATAACCACCTCAACTCACCACTAAAACCGTTTTTAGGTGAGTGGGAGGCAGGTTCATTCCATTCCCATGCCAAGTGCTAACCAGTTAGTAAGTAAAGAGAACCATTTTGTCCACAAAGTCATTACGTGTGGATGAAGGTGCTTGGCTTTGAAATCACCCAAAAAAAACCTCATTCATTTTCCTTAGACTCTTTGTGATTTGAAAAAACAATTTCACATCCTTGGTTAACCACCATAAGCATATGGCACATGTATAATTTACTTAAGGGGAAACATGACTTCCATCTACAACTTGGATTTGAAAGGAGGGCTGTCCTGCTGTGCAAGGCACATGTAGTAACTCCCTATTTAGTGGCAGAGCAGTGAGTGAAACAGTCAATGCATGCTTTCCAGTGTTGGTTAGTGTGTAATGACATTCATGAATGCTTGTTTTCATACCATGGCACCTTTCTTAATCTGATAACATAGGATAAGCAGTGAGCTAGGGCAGAGTAGGCTACATACTAAATGTCCTAAAAGAGAGCAGGGGAGCATGTCCAAGACACAAAACAGCATGCGCAGCATGACTGGCATTGCTTGAATGGGCTCAGAAAAACACTCTTTTCCTGCAAAATCCCTGGAAAAATCATTGGTGTGGATTTCATAAGAATATAGCAAATACAAATACACTCCGCCAAAATGATGCGTATATGCAACGTTTAAGCCATAATTTGACTAAATTCGCCTCTGGTTTTTACCATAAATTTTCATTGTATTTGCACAGTTAGTTTGACAACTTACTGCATTAAAACTGTTTGTCCCTCCTTGATAGTTTTTACAAGCACCCCAAATACAGCTCTTCGTTTAAAGAATTCTCAGAGAAGTGGAAAGCTATGGCTGTGGCTCAGGGGAAGAGAGACCATCCGCAGTCTGCTGGCATGTTATAATTATTGTCCCTGGATTCATATCAAATCTGCTGTTCGCAAGGTCCAAACAACTTCTAGCTACCTCCTCTTTTACTAGGATAATAAATCTAAAACACAGTCTGTCCAAAACACTGGCCATGTTGGGAATATCAGTTTTAATAAATTGGCAGCAGCAAAGCTCAGCGGGGGTCTTCTCCAACAGGGCTCTCAATACTGTTCTTGCTTAGTGACATTTTACTTCACCCTGAGGGCGTGCGGCTCTCACATGAGAATTCTCTATTGAAGAACTATATGCACCTCATACATGGACCACAAAGCTCCTCCTGAGACTTTAGAGTACGTCAGTAGGGGAAAAGAATAAACTTTATATAAGGAAGCCCTCACAAGAGAAGCACATTCTTGGACCAAATGGTGCTCTTAATTCACCTTGGAGCCGGCTGTAGGCACCTGTGGGATTGGAGCACTCATTTTAGAAAAGGCAGACTAAAAGGAAAAAGAGCCAGGACTATTGTCCTATTTTGTGTGCCAAACTTGTTGGCTGTAAGCACCTTAACCAACCAAAGAATCAGGCACTCATATTTATCTAAACTCTGTTTAAAAACCTGATTCATATGTTTAAGTGAAGAAACACCTCCCTCTCTTCAGAGGAGTAAAGCTTTAGTGGAATAAGCTTTAAATGACTCCTTATATACAACATCTATAACACATGGCATCAAACTACCTGAGGTTCAACACTGCCATTCTACAAGACATCAAACTACCTGGGGTTCAACACTGCCATTCTTTTGTTCAGTGATGTTCTCTAAATCAAATACCACTCCCTGGCTGTCTTGATAAATTGAGAGAATACCATGAATCCAATGATGTTAAAGTGAATGTGTTCACTTTATCTGCTTTGTTATGTTTGTTTTGTGTATATTTTAATAGTTTTGTTTTAATCATTGGTTTAACTCACAATCTTCCTGCCAGAACACTTAGTGATCTTTCAAATACCCCCTTTAAGCCTGATCAATTAATTATATCTTGACTAGGCCAAGCTACAGGTGTAATCATAAACTGTGGATATAAATCTGATCATTCAATTAGCTTAAGGAGGAGGCTACATTATAGCAGTATGAATACATCTGCCTTTCCACATTTCACAACCTGCTAACCATTACTATCTCTCTTAAAACATCATTTGTGATCAGGTCAGTTTGGGCCAGAGAGCATCTTGACTGAGTGAAATGGCATATGATTAGAAGAAACAACCCAGATTTATCCCAGCAGTTCATTTTCATCATGTGGAGCTCATTTAAACCTAGACAAGGTTCCTCACACTCACACATCTTTATATCATACCTCTATGACATTAATCAAAGACCTCTTTCTGTGACTGTTATTTTTAAGTGTACCCGCGCTAGTCTAAGCACTCGCAAAGGAAAAAGTTAAAGAAAGTCAGAAAGAAGAGGGTGAGTGAAAACACAGTTAAAAACATTAAACTAGTCAGTTGTTTATTTTTTATCAAATCACTGCAGGCAACCATTTCAAACATGGTTTAAACACGTTAGAAGAGAAAGAGTGCACTGCACACATTGAGGATGTAGACACTTCCATGCATTCCCTCACAGCCTGTACAATCCAAACACACTTCTCACACTGCAGAAAAACAGTTGCACACCCCTCTAAATAGAGTTAAACGCTCATGAAGAGAAGGTCCTACCTGGAAGCAATTTTGTACAGCACTCATAACCAATTAAACCAGTAATTCCTTCTAAGTGCTGGTCATATGATAACCAGTAATTTCAGCCTTGTTACTCTGCTGTGAACCAGTGGCGTGAGTCTATGTGTTTTTCATCAATGATGTCATTGTTCTCCAAGGGCTCTTTGATATTTGAGTTTGTAATATTTTCAGGTTCAAGAGAAATTATACAGGATGAAAAGTTAGACAGTAGAACCTGAACAAACTTGGATTTATGTCATTAGCCATACTTCAAACATTCAAAACATAATTTTGAACATTTAGCTTATTGACATAGTTTCAAGCTGTTAACAGTTCGCACTTAGCTACATGATAGCTACTTACAGGATTCATGCATGTTCAGTTCTTCACTCTTGGGCTTCACACTCCTACATCCTTTTTAAAGCATGTCTCTCCACGTTCTCCTTATTGCTACTGTTGTTAACTTAATGATTACTACAGCTAGTTAAAGCACCAACCACACAATACGAGTTAAATTGTGGTCTGGCTACCAGGCAGAAAGAGAGAGACAATTATTTATCTACTAAAATTATTTTGTGAGACCAACCTCTTGTTTACAGTGAGCCCCTATAAGACACATCCATGCTTTATGTGAACTATTTATTATAGCCATGGTTGTGGGTGGGGCTTGAGCATATACTAACACTCAAAGGTTAAAAGCCAGAGAAATACCCTGGCCAGGTCCCGAGTCCGGGGCAGACGCAGACAAAACCATTCACTCACACAGTCACACCTAGGGGGCAGTTTAGCATCTCCAATCCACCTGGTGTCAATGTCTTTGGACTGTGCAAGGAAACCTGAGCTCTGACGCAGACACAGAGAGAACAGGCAAAATCCACATTGAAAGAACAAAAGTCATCCTGGGTGAAGAACATAACTTGCTTAGAATAAATATAAATAAATAAAACTGTGAAACCATGTTCACACTTTATTTCAGCGTAAATACAGTAAAGCAGTTTGAAAAAAGGCCCAGTGCAGTTAAATGGGCTCTGCTATAAAATCATCTACATATATGATCTATTATTATTGGTGACTGAAATTATTTGCCATTAAGTCTAATTTAAATAGGTTAATGAACATGTAGTTAAATTGGGCTCAAATTTAAAGATATGTTACCAACTTAATGTAATGTATTTAACATACATGAAGAAAGACATGACAATGTGATTGCTGATATTTGTCAAGTATGAAGGTCTGAAGCTGCATGGTAGAAAAATAGCCTTTAGATTTATTATTAATAAGCCTTATTAGATTTTTCTAGGGTTAGGCTTATTCATTATACAGCAACTCCATTAATATATATATATGCAAGCATTAATCATGTTTGCAACACCTAGAATTGTTTGTGCAATGTTATTTTTTAATGGTAAAATGGTATCATTCTTATATTTTAGCTTAAATGTAGGTATGCATAGGTTACCTTGTTGCTGTTACAAACCTACTTGAATGTTTTTCTTTTTTTTTTTTACATTATATCAAATCCCATGTGCATTTGGTGAACATTTGGTGAACATTTCTCTGGAGTGGGCCTAGAGAAAAAGTCAAAAGTCAAAGTCTATCTCATTACATTTATATACATTACAAAACTGTTTTGCCCCAATTCGTATGAGGTAACCATATCAGAGAGCATGATTCACAATAATAGCTTTATGAGAAACTGTCAGCAGAAGAAGAATTCCCTATATAGAATGAAGTCCTGAACTTTTTCAGGTATTAGTTCTGAAGAACATACCCATCAATTGTGGTGTTTTTCAGTGCCATGCTGAAACTGTGTGGGCTACCATGCCAGCAGGCCAATGGCAATGACATCACTCAGCAGAAAAACATGGCTCATGAGAGTACACGCTCCACCCAGGACCCAGGCTCACATACTCTTAATTTACTTCAGTTCCTCCTCTCCCCTCCTGAATCACAGAACCCATCAAAAAAAAAAAAAACTCTCAAAGTATGCATTCATGTCAAACTACCCTCTAGTGCATTACCTTCTTTTTCCAAATACTTTCTCTGTTAGAGTGCTGAGCATATACATCATACTTTTTTTTTTTTCCAAAAATGTGAATAACACCAGTGTGATTTTTTTCACATCAATGGATCAGAGTAACCTGATTAAAGACATAAGGCTAAACATCTGTATGTTCCTTTGGAGGAAACAAACAAGGCTGACAATTGGTTCTTGAATGTTTCTGAAAAGGAATCCTTTTAGACTTGAGCTCCGCATGTGACATTTTAGATCATCACATTCTTGTGAACTGCCTGGAATATTGCATTTGCCTCTCTGGATCTTAAAATGCTTTGATATACTCCTAAAAGAAAAAATACTTTGAGAATTGTTCCAACAAACTCAATATATTTTACAGTGTTCCACAGAGTTTAGTATTAGGCCTACTTTGTCATTGCAAGGTCACAGCACAGCACACAGTGAAACACAATGAAATTGGACCTCTGCATTTAACCCATGCAAACACCGTGCAGCAGTGGGCAACTAATGAAAGCACCCGGGGAGCAGTGACAGGGATGGTACCTTACTCAAGGGTACCTCAGGGCAATCTACTGGTGAGGGAATCGAACCCACAATCTTCTGAGGCGGGGGCAACTCCCTAACCACTAGACCACCGCTGCCCCATGATGCTTCCATTAGGTCAAATTATTAACATGGAGTGGTCCAATAACACACAACAATGTACATAGTTTCTACAAATTCATAGAGCCAAATGATGCAACTTCATTAAATAAACTTACAACCTGGCTGTCTAGTATGAATACTAATTTTCTAAAGTTAAATTAAGAAAAAAATGAAATTTTCAGTATTGGTATTACAATAAAGAAAGCAAAATGTTTAAAATAACACCCTAGTACTGCAATCAAAACTGTTTAAAAAGCTTGGTGTAGCTTTTGACTTAAAGAGTCAAAATTTAGTTAAAATTACTAAAATAATTACAGCAGCTTTATTCCACTCAAGCTTTTTTTTTCTTGCAACTTGACTTCTATATTGTTCTGATTACCAAAAACCACTTTTAACCGAAGAATTCGGAATGTTGCTGATTGAACCAAACGAAAAAGAGGAAACATCTTCATTACACTGTTTCATAGTTTCATAAAATGAGACATATAAAGACTGGGGAAGCAACATTTAGTTTTTATGTGCAAAAACTGCCAGTGAAATAGCTTAAACATTTTTATTGATTTCAGTAATAGTATTATTATTTTCTCAAATCAGTTAGAAATAAAATTATATATATAACATTTATAATATTACACAGGTGGGACTCAAACCTCTTGGTCCATAGATGATTTTCTTACCACTAGACCACCAGCACCAGGCAGCTTGGAATGGGTGGAGAAGAGTGACTGGAGTGATTTGTGAAAGACGGGTACCAGCAAAAGTAAACGCAAAGGTTTACAGAACAGTAGTGAGACCAGCTATGTTGTACGGGTTGGAGACGGTGGCACTGACAAAAAGCCAGGAGGCAGAGATGGAGGTCAAAGTTAAAGATGCTGAGATTTTCTTTGGGTGTGACAAGGATGGACAGCATTAGAAATGAGTATATTAGAGGGACAGTTCAGGTTAGACAAAGTTAGAGAAGCAAGGTTGCGTTGGTTTGGACATGTCCAGAGGAGAAATGAGGATTATATTTGTAAGAGGATGTTGAAGATAGAGCTGCCAGGAAAGAGGGAAATAGGAAGACCAAAGAGGAGGTTTATGGACGTGGTGAGAGAGGACATATAGGAGGTCAGTTTGAAGGAGGAAGATGCGGAGGACAGGAAGAAATGGAAACGGATGATCCGCTGTGGTGACCCCAAACGGGAGAAATGTGTTCATAAACAATTTCATTAGATTATTTATAATCACTTCCAATACCAGTCCCATTTGGGGCTATCAATATCAATTCTTCTGGCCCCCACAGAGCCCTGATCTCAAAATCATCGAGTGTGTCTGGGATTACATGAAGAGACAGAAGGATGTGAGGAAGCCTACATCCACAGTAGGCTTCCAAAGATCTGTGGTTAGTTCTCCAAGATGTGTGCAAGTGTACCTAGAAGAATTGATGCTGTTTTGAAGGCAAAGGGTGGTCACACCAAATATTGATTTGATTTAGATTTCTCTTTTGTTCATCCACTGCATTTTGTTGATTGATGAAAATAAATGATTAACATTTCCAATTTTTGAAAGCATTCTTTGTTTACAGCATTTTTTTCCACACCTGCCTAAAAATTTTGCACAGTACTGTATGTTTATTCAATTCAAAAATTCCAATTACTGCATTAAAGGAGCTATGTTAAGGTTTATGGTTAGTAATTGTTAACACTCATCTCAAAGCCCTGAACTGCTAAATGATAGTTACACATTTGTCTTAAATTTGGTATGTAGATCTTTAAATATCTTTTATTTATCTAAAAAAGAGAGAAAAAGTACTGCATTTGTTGGCAGTGAACTCAACTGAATTGTATAATCACTGGAATATATTTCTTACACTTACCTAAGATATGTTGTGATTCTTGTTAACTGAGAAAAGGGGGCTAACTGGAAATGTCATAATTTACATATTAAAAAATGACAAACTATTATAATTAACTGTGTTCCTCTTGGAAAAGCAGATTTTGTCACAACTTTGAGGAGACCATGAGCACCTGCTTTCACAAAAGCATTTTCATATTCTAGTGTGAACCCAGACACATCAGCTGACTCAGACCTCCCACCAAGACCATGAAATTGATGAAAGTCTGAGCCATGGAAACATTACATATATGATATAAGCATGCCTTCATACTGTGGCAGGACCAACACATAGAGAAAGTAAACTTGCAACACTGGACCACAAGGATCAGTCTTCACCTCTTTTGCTCAGAATTCTGCAACAACAACAAACAGCCATAGCCTTGTGAAGTGACACACCAGCGGTGCTACCTTACAAAGGCACAGCATCAGAGGTGACAAGTCATAGTTTGACTTCCCCCAGTTTTTCAACCTTCATGCAGGATGGACCACACAGGAAGAGCGCTATTTAAGTGTTAGAAGGAAGAATGTTAGATGCCTTTCATCTCCTGATGGAAAAGTGTGGTGGGAGGAGAAAAGGGAACTGGGGTGGAGGCTCCCAGGGGATGTGCCGTTATCTGGAGGACAGGCAGAAGCTTGTTCCAAATGGGAATGAGGAGGAAGGATAAATGGAAAGCAGACATCACTGGAGCCCACACAGTCAACGTGTGAAGAAAAACAGGGAGAAAAACCATAGTCTGTCTTAGAAAAAAACAGTTATATGGCCTAGCCTTACCATTCGCAAGAACATGAGTTATTTCCCAGAACCACCATCATTATTCACACGTGTAATGAAATGAATAGTAATATTAATGATAATATAAAATATGTTTTTTTTTACCTAAATGGATTTAAATATAGATTATGAAGTAGTCTTACTAGCCAATTCACTGTGCTATTTTTACTCAAGCTAAAATACTGCTATGTTGATAAAATAATGCCATGTATCGCTCAGGATAGGACAATAAGTTGGTTAAGAGTTATACTTTTTAGGAGCTATGCGGGATCCTTTTTAAGTTTAAGAAAAATATGTCTCAACAGGAAGAAAAATAACTAGCCGTCTTTCAGCCAGAAGCAACAGAAAGATATGAAACCCCAAAATAGATACTAAGTGCCTGTGGCTAAAAAGTAACTGAGAAAATGAACATCTCAAGTGTCCTTGAGTAGAAGTAAAAAGTCTTAAATTTGTAGATATTCAAGAAATGCACTCTATGCATCAACTTGTCTGTTCATGTTATAGGTGACACAGATGTAGTCATTTTCTAATATCAAACATTTGTCAGTATACTGTGGTCCAATCAAAGGCTGACCCCTTGATCCTTTTAAGAGACAGAAGAGCTCATCTTGTAAAGGAATGATGTGCCTGTGGGTTAAACAGTCCTGTATTTAGGCTGGTGAACCAAAAGAGCTTGATAATACTGCAGATAACTCAGTAGGCCTGTGTTGCCTCAATGAGGCTCATCTGAACCAGAGCTCATCTTTAAGGCATATGTGACCTTGTGTTGGCAGTGCTTATGCATGCAGGAAGCTGCAAGCTCATGTATATGAAAAAGAAAATTCTTTGGAGAGTTCAAAAATTAGCTTAAGGACATCACTGCCAGCTATTTCAAGTTAACTCACTTTCCTATTTTTCGAGCCAACGCCAATCCACTCTAACTGAAATCTCCTGTCCCATTTTCAGTTTCAGGATCTTCAGGACTTAAATTCTCTCTTCACTGAAGTGAGAGGTTTAGGAATCAGAGGTTTTCCGAAACAATACTTTTTTCATCACTGTGTGAGCTTTGCTTTAAAATGTAGTAAATCTGTGGTTGCCATAACATGATAAAAATTAGGTCAAAACATGTGTTGGCTTCCAGCAGCACACTTGGGTATTAATCCTGTGTGAGCCCAGGTCATTGACACCAATACCTCCCAAAACACAGGATGAAAGGAGGCGGATAAAGTAGAGAGTCACTGTGATACGTTTTTTCCCATGTGCTTAAAAGTGCTTAACACAAAATGTAGCCAGAAAACATTGGCAAGAGTCTCTTTTCTTTCTTGCTTGGGTGCTTTATTGCATTAGGCCAAAAAAAAAAAAAAAAAGAAAAGAAAAAGAAAGGCCATTTGAAGTGGATACTGTGCTTAAAACGACTGGGTGTACAAAATAAAGTGAAATCCTATACTGTCATTTAAAATGAGGGGATGGAGGAAGTAGGGTGAAACTCAGCCAGCAGCAGAATGTGTAGAGAGCCTTTTATGTCGGGGAAATAATGCTCACCACTGCATTTACATCACCCTCCATCTTGCCGCTTGTTTGTCTTGCTGTGGCACTAATCCTGTCCCTTTTTTCATCTTTAATCCTTACAAAAACAAGGCCCTCACAAACTAATAAAATGTAAGGGTTCGATTTCCTCCAGCTATGCCAAAGACCACAGACTCACCTTGAGAACGCAGGGGTGAGGTGGGTGCACAGGGTGAGTGAAATAATGGGAAAAGGCTGTTTACATTCAGGGCGTTCCCCTTTATTGATCTTATATATCGCCCAGGTTTCAGCACAGCCGAGGGTGGGGAACCATAACAGATAAGCAGCGCAGGGCGAGTAGCATAACAAGGATCATATCAAAGGGCCTGAGTTTTCCCCCGTCCATGGCCCGAGGTGGACGGAGGAAGGCTGGGTCAGCCTCTGGGATTGGAAAGACTAAGGAGCTTAGAATGAAGCTCCGGGAACATTACATTTCAACTGTCCACACAGAGCAAATGCTATCACCCCGAAGGGCACTGTTTGCCCAGTTTTTTGCACAATGCTTTGAAGAATCAACAAGAACCTGCTAAATTGCCCTGCTCAGGCAATGAGAACCTGATTGAAGGCAGGATCACATCATTACCTCACCAGAAGATTCTGGCCAGCCAAGCTGCTGATGGATTTGCTGATAAGTGGAGTTTTAGCCCAAGGAACTGAGTGTGTGGTTTGAGTTACTGCTAGACAAAAAGAGTCTGTCTGCAGCTGTACTGCATGTATCTACAGTAAAAAATTCTAATTTAGAAACAAGGATATAACTTCTGACAGTTCTGTAAATTATGCTGAATGTACTCTTGGCTGGAAAGGGTACAAATATTTTGGTGAGGCTAATGTTGGCCATAGACATCAATTAAAACAAACAGGACAAAGGCCACAAATATAAACTTGCATGGTGGCTATGTTAAAGAGATTTCTTGTCATGTTCTGTGAGTATTCTGTAGCTCAGAATTTCGTTTTCCATTAATTTGATAGGAGGCATGATTAGCGTTAGCATTAGCATAAACGCAGCCCAAAATAAATACATTTACAGTTTTAATCTATTTGGCCAGAGAAAAGCGGTAAGAAATCTAGTTTGCTTGGTTGTTACTTTGGTAACCCTAACTTCTAGCTTGCTTTCTTCCTAATGTGATCCCACATTTTTGTTCACTAAATCTCTTTATTGAAATAAAGGCAAGTTCTATATTTTAACTACTGTAATAAGATATTTGACTTCCAAACAGCTATATGACCACCTTTTGCATTTAACAGCCATGAGCGCTGGGATAGGCTATTTAAAGACTCTGATTCAGCTTGTCAAGGATTATACTGGGAGGAGGATGTTGAAGATAGAGCTGCCAGGAAAGAAGAAAAGAGGAAGACCAAAGAGGAGGTTTTTGGACATGGTGAGAGAGGACATGCAGATCGTTGATTTGAAGGAGGAGGATGCAGAGGACTGGAAGAAATGGAAATGGATGATCTGCTGTGCTGATCCCTAAATGGGAGCAGCAGAAAGAAGGAGAAGAAGAAGAAGAAGAAGAAGAAGTATTTCTTCTAATACTACCATACTCTTGCTCCACCGATGACATAACCGAACAAAGCAGCTCCAGCCTAAGAGGAATATTAGCTCACTGCCTCATAAAATCTCTTCTTATAGTGATGCATTTCCAGGCCTGGGTACTGAACTTACGACTTCTACATGCTTTCCATTCAAAGTCTGCAGACCAAAGCTCAGGTCTGCCCATAAACAGCTCAAGGTGTGCTCCATTAACAGACCAGCACGTAGGCAGGCATATGAGCTTCCCCCCAGGCCAGAGGGCTGTATAATGTAGAGCCAAGGCATTTACAATGTACTTCACCAATGCAGAAAAAGGCAAGAATAGCACAACTGTCCTATACAGGCATTGGCCATGTGTCTGTTTACATGTCAGAAAATAGCCAAAAAGACCGTAATGGCAATCATCAGATGCACAAAAGACATGGGAAAGAAAACACTGTCCTGTGTGGAAACACTTTTATCCTCCTGCAGTAAACAATGTAGAAAATAATCCAAACATCCGAACAGATTCCAAGGACTCTGCACTGGACCAACTATGCACAATCAACCAAAAGTCTGGGAACAACACCAGGTGTCCTCTTCATCATTTAGCCTGTGGCTTGTTAACATCGGCAGGAAAAAGAGAAACAGGTCGGGGCAGACGTGCCAAAGGATCTCCTTCTGTTTTCTTTCATTTTTTTTCCATGTCATTTTTCCTCTAGCCACTCATTTAGGCACGGCACGCTGCTCCCTGCTCAGCTGTTTATTTGCTAAAAGACATACCAGGAAGTGAAATTGCAAACAATGGGCAAGACATGTAAACCCAAAGCAGCTTCTCTGTTACTTTGTCTGGCAGACCTGGCCAGTACCTGCTTGTTCAGGCAGAGGCGGGGGACAAGCAACGGGGAAAAAATTACCACATGAAAAGAAGCATGAGAAACCTCACACACACAGCTGCCCACAGCCCACATGTAGCTATTTTAAGGGACACACACATAGACAACAAGGGAAACTATACTGTGAGTCAAAAGTAAGATTATTTATTGTCATAATTGTGACAATTGTGATAATTGTCACAATCACAATTTACACAATATAAAATATGAGTACATTTTAAAATCAAAGCAACCACCGGTGTAGTTATAGGCAATGCACACAGGGAAGTCACAATGGGCCAGGGGTGAGCTGTAATGGCTAAACGCTCTAACGTCTTTATGAGACCCCTCATACCCATTAACGCCAGCACATTCTTTCTCTATATGTTCTCTAAGCTTGACTTAACCAAAAAAGAAAAAGAACAAAAAAATCAATAAAGTAATGTAACTTGAAAGTGTTTTGGTCCAATGTGGCTACTGACCGTCATCAAATCAATAATCAACAAAATTCACTCTGAATAAAATTGCAATAAAATTAAGTTAAAAATCATACTGCTTGGTGTTAATCCTAGTTAAAATGATGCGAATGTCATCACTTGATATCAGTTTAAACAAGTTCTGTTGCTTCTTTTCCTTGTCATATGAAGTGTAGTTTTTAGACATGCATAATAGCATGATTTTCATAACACTTCTGTTACAGAAACAGAGAGAGTAAACAAAATAAGCATAATTTCTTTTTAACTCATCGAATTAAATGAATCTTTTTCATTTGTTCCCCAAAATGTTCTTGCATTAGTTCAAACAACACTATAGAATTAAAGTAAAAGTGTGAAAAAAAAGAAAGTGAGAGTCATACCGAGACAGTTAATGAAGCCAGCCAGAAAACATTCAAAGAACATAAATGATAAATCTTTATATGGAGCATCACATTATCTGCTTTAGATTTCCCTTAACCGATGGATTCTTCAGCCAAGGTCAATGACTGGAGCAAGCGCCGCAAAACCAACTTATGCAGTTTACATAACATGTAAGCTGGAATTAGAGTGTTTGAGTGCTGAAAGAGGAAAGGGCCATAAAGTCAAAGCTATTCAGCATGCACCATAATAATGATCATCCTGATCTGAGGTTTAAAAATTGGTGAACATAAGTTGGGCATGCTAAGTCCTGTCATACTGCTTACTATGAATAACTCAAGGAGTTCTAACCCACTCCACTGCCACTAGTATTTGTCCACATCACTAATAAATGCAGCATTGTGCCAAAAGAGCATATAGAAGCCAAATCAATCAACTATAAGACACTATAATCACATTTTTGGTTCTCATATATAAACAAACAAATCATGTAAAATGTAAACAATTTCCCCCTTTAATTAAAAAGCAAAAGGAGCTACATAAAAGGTCAAATAAAATCTGAGGAGTACATTAAAACATTTAACATCGCCCATATCATCAAAAACGAAGAGAGAAACCATCAATCATTATGCTTTGTGCTTGGAAAGTGTGCATATATACACTTCAGCTAAGCACTTAGGGCAGACCCTCAGGTTTTTAAAAATAAATTATTTTTTACAATACTTAAAACATATGTAACTAATTTTTGTAGACTAATGTGACAATATACACTGCATGTGCAAATTAATAAATGCTAAATAAGTACTTAAGTATGAGGATAATCTAAATAACCACCTTTTTCCTTTATCACAGCAGCACAGATTGGCAGCAACCTTTCCAGCAATTTTTGTAAGTAATTTGTGTCCAAACCCCTCCCAACACTTTTCCAGCATGCAAACAGTTCTGTCTCATTTGCTAATTTTGGCAATAAAAAAACCCTTTTTTAATTCATTTTTAATTTGTTCAGTTGACACTTGTGCCTTCCTAGCATGAAATGTAGCAAAAAACTTCTAACATAAAAAACAATAAAAGAAAACGCAGTTTGATGTTGGACAAAACAGAGGATTCAAGTGAGGATAGTGCATTAAACTTATCACAAAATGATAAAGGACAAGGCAGATAGGTAGTTATCTTTTAGTTATTAAAGACATAATCAATAGAGGCCAATCCATCTTCAAAACCAATATTTTGATTCTTTATGGCTAAATAATGTGCTTCTACAGGCTATTAAATATTTAATATCAGCTTGTTGCATTTAAGTATATCTTACATTTTCTTTAAATAACATGTGGAAGAAAATGAAAAACAATCATATCTTTACTAGATTTTTGAAAATTCAGAGCGTGGGCCCCAATTTTTGGCTTGTAATATGTACAGTACTGTGCAAAAGTATTGAGTAACTCCTTTTCTTCATATTTTGCTTCCATACAGCCAGTCTCGCCAATGTTTTATAATGTAGTGTTGAGGAGTAGTCCTCCATCCTGATGACAATGTTTTGGCTCTAATTTTCATTCCAAGCCTGTACCTGATCAGTTGCAGAGGACTGTTTTTTGTTTGTTAAGCAGCAACAGTGATCCGCATATCAATCATTCAGGCAGAACAAGGCTGTCTAACTTAAGGCATGAAGCAGTGAAGAAACAGTTGCAGATGATTAGAGATGATCAGGCTGCTGATTATTAAAGTGGTGATGCTGAACGCTGAGTGATTGGATCACATTTATATTGACACCTTGTATATTTAGGTACTTAATTAAATCTACTCAATATGCCAACCGACAAGACAGTAACAAAGGTATCCTGTAGTACAATATAAAGAAACTAGACGTATGGAAAATGAAAAAAAAAAAACAACAACAATAAACTGTGATTCTTACATTTACTTTGACTTTAATTTCACTGCAGACAGTATAAGCCCAAGCCATTTCATGTTTTGTCTGGTCAACGTCATTTCATTTACATTTACAGCTTTTGGCAGACGCTCTTATCCAAAATGACACACATGAATGCTTCATAGTTTCCAAAGCAAACATGTCCCACACACCAAAAAGCCTTGACTTCAAATAAGAACTGCTAGCCGTTAACAATTCTGCCTTACATTAAGTTAAAGCTCTACCACATAGATAAAACGCAGATAAAACAAGACATTTGAGTTAGCTTAAGGTGTGAAGGTATTGCTTATTCTCCTAGGTGTTCTTTAAAGGCCTGGGTCTTTGGTTCCTGATTGAAGACAGAAAGAGTCTCCAAAGCAGGTGATAGTCAGGTGATGTTTGTTCTACAACAAAATACCTGAGAAGAGTCTTACCTTTAAATAAGGCAGCCACTAGGAAGGCAGCCACTAGGAAGGCAGTCAATAGGAAGCTACTGAAGAGTTAACAGTAGCTGAATGATGTGTGAGTATTTTGGTGTATAGAAGACCAGTCACACTCAGGCATTCTGTAATAGCTGTAATAACATCCAGGCAGTTATCAGCAGCAAGTCCAAAAGCCAGGGTCATGGTATGGGCTTGTGTCAGTGCACTTGGCAAAGTTAATTACCACCTCTGTGATGGCTGCAAAGATTTAGAGCAAATGTTCCATTTAAGATGATATCCTTTCCAGTGACATCTATGCTTTTTTCAACAAGACAATGCAAAACCACACATTACAAAGGCATGGCTGTAGTTTAAGATGGAAATGGCATGGGACTCGCCTGCCAACAGTTGTGGCTTGTCCTCAACAGAACACATACACACGCACATTTCTGTTCTACTAATATCCTTTGAAAACAGTAATTTCCTTTGAAATTAATAAAAAACAAGGATCAATAAATATGCTCTCATACTCAAACATTCTACTACATTACCGAAAGAATTGCAGAAAGAATTGCAGACAGTTGCAATTGTCGAAAACATGACATTGCATAATGGATCGCATAATTAATTGAGTGTTATTTCCTACTTAGATGCTAATATATAGAGAAAAATAATTAATCCAGTCTAGCATTTTCTGCTGATATCAGCCAGGTACTTGCTTTCAAATTAAACAGCACATTTTGTGTGTTTTTCTTTTTCTTATTGAACATTTTTTTTACAGTGAAGGTTGGTCTGATTGGTGTCTGAACTGGTTAGACTGTGTTTAAAAGACATATCTCACATTTTTTCCTTAACACTGGGTACTAGGGGGCTTTCCTGAAAGCTTGCTGCGTTTAGAGTGCTCTTCACAGCTCATTAACCTGCTCAAACAATCTTCAGTGTTCTAGAGACCAGGACACACACATGGATCTATACAAACCCGGGTTATTTTTAAACAGTCTCCTTCACTGGAGAGGTCAGCTAGCTCCTTTTACCCCATCTCACCCAGGTGTGCTTCACCAAATGTCTTCAGTTGATAACTTTAACAGACGAGGCTTTAAGATCCTGTTTTCTATTTAAAGAAAAGCCCCTTCCGGAAACATATAAGCAGTACCTTCCACACTCATTTGTTTGGCCATAACCCCCCAGGGGGCCAAATACAGGAGTCAGAATTCTCCAAGGTTCAGAAAACTAAGTCTAACCTGGCCTCTTAATTGGATGGAAAGTAACTTCTAAAGTGCTGGAACATTCACTGCCTTAAAAGCTTGTCTGTCTTGAATCTGCAAGTTGGCAGTGTGAAAGTATTTTCCTGCAATGTCCAATGCTGAAAAAATCGCACCCCTTTAACAACCACTCTAAATCAAATGAACCATTTTCCTAGCTGGAGGCACCCTAGACCTTATAAAAATCTCATTAGAAGCACCAAAGAATGGAATTATTACATACTTTTATAAACCCTAATTATAACATATTAATTACAGTTCTATCAAATAGTTCTAAACGTAGTAAGCCCTTAGCTCATACATCTTCGTTTTCAACAAGACTCACATATTACTTGCCACAATCAAAAGAACTTCCATTCATTTCATATAATGTAAACATGCAGTCACTTCAGGCAGCTGTAGGACTCCAACATTGGATTAGATAGGGGCCAATTATCGACCATCTGCAGAATAGTGTGTTGATCTCTGCTGAAACAATCAACATGTGGCAAACCTGTGGTCCCCATCCTCTTGCACTGGCATATGTAACAGAATAGTACTCTAAAAGAAAAACCCTGGAACAAAAACAATGTCCAGCGTAAAACCATTTGGACCCTGGACTAGCCACTTATTTCCTCTTCCTGCAATTAAATTATTTCTATTAGCATTCCTGCTGATTTATTTTCTTAATTCATACGTTGTGGTATATTATAAAGGTGAGATACTGTTGCATGAGGGGCTTGAGCGATGGTGTGTGAGTAGCAATGTGGTTTGGAGGGCCCGTGAAAGATACACTGGACTCGGCTGAAATAGCTGCTACTGTTCAGGTTTCTGCAGCTCCCTTTACTTTCCCTCATGAAAAATGCCCTTAACAAACATGCTCCTCCATTACAATGGCACTGAAATTAATCAGTGCCTTTGATGTGATGTATGTGCATGAAACTGGACACAGTGCAAGATTTTTTAGACATGAAGGCAATTCCTGAAAAAAAAAAAAAACATGATTAAGATTGAATGGACAGGGAATTGGGCCTCAGTGGGTAGAATAAAGTATAGTAGCCATGTAGAGTTATTTTGTGAGGTGCTCTGAAATAGGAACAGCATCTGCTCTTTTACAGGCAGAACAGTAGTCTGGGCCCTTCTAGGAAACTTAGGTGGAGAAAAGTATACAATTTATCTTCTCTATAATTTAATAAGAATGAACTTAACCATTAGCCATGGGCCTATACGCGACACTACTTCATAGAATGTAAGATCCAATTATGTTTACTATTTCAGTTTCCAAAAGAACTTTCATTTGAATAATACATGTGTGGGGGGAGAATCTTTGTCAAGGCATGAATGAAAGCAAATTTTCTTCAACCAATTTAAAACAATTTTCCACCTTTTACAAATCCTTAAAGAACCATTAACTAAAAGGTGCTTTAGGGAAATAAACATGGTTTGTCTATAGCATCAAGCAAAGGGGCCTTTCTGGCATCTGTATTTGTAAGAGTGTAAACAAGCTTTAATGATTTGAAGGCTGTGACCTGCTTTTTGATGCAGTCCTATAATATCCAGATTTGTTTATTATATTTCAGATAATATATAGGCAAGGCAACCTTTGGCTACCATCCATTTTCTGCCACTTGTCCCAAACCCAGCGCACACAGGGCGAGGACGGGGGACGCACCCTGGACAGGTCGCCAGCCCATCGCAGGGAGGAGCAGGACGGGGACAGTACCTTGCTCAAGGGTACCTCAGGGCAACCCATTGGGAAGGGGTTTGAACCCCCGATCACGTGGCTGATGCCCTAACCACTAGGCCACCACTGCCCCCACCTGTGGCTACCATCCCATGATTTATAGCTTTGTGCCCCGCTCACAGCTAAGTGTTTCACTATACTCTAAATTCTAATTTAACCACTGATGACAAACAGCAAAATAAAGAGACAACCTTGTCTGCAACTCCAGAGGCCCCCAGATAAAGCTTGTGATACTCTTACTGTGAGGTGGGAGGATGCTGGCATTAACCAATCTCTGGTATCCAGTTCTGGTGATCGAATGTTTATCCAATGTAGACGCAACACTCGTAGGCTTATCCTAGTCACATAATAACTTTTATGGATCCATGTACTGATCAGATCAGAATTTTATCTTCATATTTTTGCTGGCTATACCGGCTGTGCTGCACTTATCTCTATAAAACAAAGCAATTTTTTTTCAGAATACTGAAAGCATTTTAACTTATGAGGAACTCTGAAAAGTACTTGTTTAACAAACAATTATTATATTTGCGGTCAGTGTACATGTGATGCAATTCTCCATGAAAACAAAACTACACTACACTAAAACCAAAGATATTGTATAAAACTACTTACAGAAACAATATCAATGCAACATCAGTAAACAAAACAACACTAACCAGCCCTACCTATGGTCTTCATATTAAATCATTGGCAACATAACTGTAGATCTGTGTGTTTGAGTGTATTGCCTGTTTGTCTGCAGTCTGATGGACTGATGGTGGTCCAGGGTATTTCTTAATCTTTCATCCTGTGAGCTCTGGGATAGGCTCCCACATCTCCTGCCACCCTGGTTAGGATAAGCAGTTCAGGTGATGAATGAATGTGATGAATGTATTTAGCACTTTCAACAGTCTGACTGATAGCTAGCAAGCCAAACAGTCCATAATAGTCAGAGAAAGTTGAATTGTTCAAATGCTAAGTTTAGGACTATAAATCTTCAGCACACAGTAAAATCTAAAATTCAGTTTGAAGCTTGTCTGTGTTCAAGCCAGAACAGTCAGTCAGTCATTTTCTGGGCCGCTTGTCCTAATTAGGGTCGCAGGGGGGGATTCTGGAGTCCATCCCAGCTCAAATAGGGTGAAGGACGGGGACACATCCTGGACAGGTCGCCAGCCTATCGCAGGGAGGAGTGAGCTGACAGGGACGGCACCTCAAGGGCACCTTGAAACCGGTAAGGGGTTTGAACCCGCCAGAACATTAAATACTAATATTAATACATTAGAGCTTACAGTATATGACTTAAGAAATATTTATGTTCAAGCTTTATTTGTGTCCTTTCCTTAATTGCCTGAATGCCTTCATAAAGTCACAGCACTGGAATTGACTCTTTAAATTTCCTGCATCATTTCTCTTCAGATATACTGTCATGGATTACCCTCACCACTGAAAACATTGGACATGCCAGGCTTGAAAGCTTAGCAGACAGAACTATAGTAGCCAAGGAATGTGAGGCTACTCATAATATCACAAAGTTTTGAACACAGATGCAATTTTTAATTCTTTTAAATTTAAATTCTTTTTATTTTAAATTCTTAAACAGCCAGATATGGGATGCCTTGAGTATAGAAAGATCAAATTTCTTCCCAAAAACTGATATGATGGGTGCAGTGAGCCACTAGAAGAAAGCAGCAGTTTTTTGCGCTGAGGACCGCAAATAGTGCAGAATATCTATATTCAAGTGCTTAAATTATTTACTTTTTCTTTAGTTCAGATTGGTTACTGATGGCTTATCAGTCAATGGTCAGCTAATTCCCTTTTCCAGGAACTGCAGTATTTGAATGTACGTTCCCGATCAAAAGTTTAACACCACTTGACAAATGGCAAAAAAATCACATGCTGCATGGTTGGACAACAGTTCCAGACAGTAGATGCCCTTCGTGCGGCCATCTTCACCACTTGGAGAAATGTTCCCATTCACCTCATGGAAATGCTTGCATCAAGCATGCCACAACGAATTTTTGAAGTGATCAACAATAATAGTGCAGCTACTCATTACTGAGTTCATGTTTGGAACTTTGATTTCTGTTTTGGGGGGGTTAACGGGTTTTTTTGGAGTTGTGGTCCTAAGATTTTGATCAGCTGTAAAACAGCCTGTTTCAGTTTAAGCATTGTTTTCAATAAATTGCATGTTCAAAGAAATGTTTTGGCTCACTCCCATTTGTTCTTGTAGCATGTTGAAGCTCTACTTGGAACCTTGTTAAGATCCAACCACGCAACATATGATTTTTTGCCATTTGTCAAGTGGTCTTTTGATCAGGACTGTATTATCCCACCTGTATTATGAAATGATGTCTTCTACAGTGCATTTACTTTCACAAATTCCCATCCTGCAATTGAAATTACATCCATCCATCCATCCATCCTACCTTTATCTGAATGGCTCATCGTGATTAGTGTTGCTCACAGGGAAAAAGAGAAGTGGCGGACTAAACCACACACCAAGATTGTCCTTGGCCCTGGCTGAATGTGCCTGCTTTGTAAGATTGGTATAAATAATTCATACATCTATGGTGTGTGATCAGAATCCTTTCTTTGCCAATTCCTGAGTCATCACTCCCTCTATGAGCTGCATTCCGTCAGAGTGGGTTTGAGGGTGAGCGGTTCAGGCTGCAAGACCTCCCTGAGTGGCACACACATACAGTGCCAATATTTTTCATCCTCAGTTATTGTGAAATCCTCTACAGCGCTAATCATTATCCTGGAAACAAAATAAAATGTCTTTAAATGTAGTTGCAAGTAAAATAGTAGTTCTTTAAATTGATTATTTTTTAAAATACATATTTATCCATAACAGCTATTTAATTTTAATGGAAACAGTGCTTCCAAACCTCTGAAGATAGTGTTTACTTACATGTGTGGCTGGGTATGTATATACACTCAATGGCTACCTTATAAGACAAACCTTACTAGTACTAAGTTGGACCCCCTTTTGTATTTAGAACTGCCATAATTCTTCGTGGCATAGGTTCAACATGGTGAACAAGGTGTTGGAAACATTCCTCAGAGTCCATATTAACATAACAGTATCATACAGTTTTTCCATGAAAAAAGACTGTTTTATTCGATTGATATATGTTGACTTTGGAGGCCATTTAAGTGAACTTGGAGGCCATATACAGTGAACTCATTGTCAAGATCAAGAAACCAGTTTGATATGATTTGAGCTTTGTGACATGATGCAATTCCCTGCCAGAGGTAGCCATCAGTACAACTATCATACAGGGATGGACACGGCCAGCAGCAAGAGGGCTTTGGTGTTAAACTATGCTCAATTGTTTCTAAGATGCCCAACGTGTGCCAAGAAAATATTCCCAACATTACACCACCGCCATCAGCAGCCAGAACTGTTGATACAAGGCGGGATGGGTCAATGCTTTCCATGTTTCTAATGCCAAAAAATAAAGTCTTTTATCCAGTTTGGTGAGACTGTGGGAATCATACCCTCAGATGCCTGTTCTTAGCTGACAGTAGTTGTACCCAGCGTGGTCTCCTGCTTCTGTAGCCCATCTGTTTCTAGGTTCAAAATGCTACACATTCAGAGAAGCTCTTTTGAAAAGCTTACTTTGAGTTACTGCCTCATTTCTATCAGCTCTAACCATTTTTCTTCTTCATTTTGATGCTCAGAGAGACTTCAGCTGGTTGTCCTGACAATGTCTTTATACCTAAATGAACTATGTTGGTACTATATAACTGGAACTGCTACATTAACAAACAGTTGACAAGATGTATTCAAGAAAGTGATTTGTAGTGTGAATGTTTGTATGTATTGATATTTATTTTTTGACAGAACCTCTTATCTTTACTTCTGATCCTTTTCCTTTCTTTGCATAGCTTTTCTTTTCAAAAGAAAGGCAGCGGTGGCCTAGTGGTTAGGGAGTTGCCGCCACGTCGGAAGATTGTGGGTTTGATTCCCTCACCAGTAGGTTGTCCTGAGGTACCCTTGAGCAAGGTACCATCCCTGTCACTGCTCCCCGGGCGCTTTCAATAGCTGCCCCCTGCTGCACGGTGTTTGTGTGCATGGGTTAAATGCAGAGGTCCAAGTTTGTTGTGGTTCACGTGTGCTGTGCTGTGACCTCGCAATGACAAGGGTTGTAACTTTCACTTTTTCACTTTTGTCACTTTCACAAAGTATCTTAAACACTATCTTTGACAGATACGTGCATCTATTGTCATAACCACTTACCTTGGCTAGAGGTACAGGGGTTGTTGGAGCATATCTCAGTGTTCATTGGTTGAAAGGCAAAACCAGGGTACTGTAAATAGGTATAATCTGGATTGAGGATCATTTTCAGTATAGCAGTATAGAAACTGACATAGCAGTAGCATTTTTAAACCTTAGCTTGTCCACCTTAATAGAAACTTGGCTCTATAGCTCTATGTGCAGAAAATAAATGTATAATTGTAAAGGCAGCTAAGTTGAAAATTGATGGTAAAGAAGAATAGATGTGTGATGAAAAAAACAGGCACAGCTAAAAGAGCCATTGTGGAATGGGATCTTTTTGGGAGGTGGAAATAAATTAGGTGATGTTGGTTTTTAGACAATTTATATGTATCGTCATAATTTACGAAAAAGCTCTGTATATAAATAGACACTGTGTTTTATAACATGAAACATCAGCAGAGAGAGAGAGATAAAGAGAAAAGTGTAGAGGTGGGGGAAAACAGAATAGCTGTGCAATAGCAGGGGGTTTGAGGTAAACTGCTATTTGTGGTTGTATTGTCCTCAGATTCCTGTGTTAGACCACAGATTGTGACTGTTGATCGCATTGTTAAACAGTGTCCATCCTCACCATCTCGGCCCCCTGACTCTTCTAAAAAACCACAAGGCCAAGCACTTAGCTCCAGGCTGTTCTACAAAAGCCTGCTGTTCTCCTCTCCTCTGAGCAGCACGCACCCGACATGTTTAGAAAACAGTAGCTACGTCCAAAACACACAGCCGGCCCTAAAACTGAAATAAATCTCAATTTCCTTCAAACTTTTTCTTCATTTAGCAGTTATGTAATGAATTAGCAATTAGGTCACCTTCCTAACACCGTCAACTCACCGCCTTGTGTACAAGCCCATTTACGCTCTAATACCAGCTAACAGTCTTCAACGTACTGAAGGCGGGGAAACGTCTCCTGCCCTAGCACTACATGTCCCCTTCACTGCTCAGGTCGTCACGGCCGCGTCAGATTTAATGGAGCTGTCAAGAGAAGCTAAGGTGTGTTGCCAGTCATTTTCCAAATAATTACCCACTCCAACAGAGGGCTGATTGTGCATGGCCATGTGGTTCAAACTTCTGAACATTCAGGAACCAGCAGCATGTGGCCTTTATCCGACATGCATAGCATTTTTGGCTGGGGGTGGGGGGATAGGCAGGGGGTTTGTCATAGTAGTAGATGAACATGTGGGCATTTAATGAAATATTACTGGATGAAGTGCACGTTTCACCGAATAGATCATTGTTTCTCAGTGATCAAAGACATCATAACTGTTCTTTATTCAAAAGTGGATCTCCTTAAAGCAAATGTTAGGTGAAAATGTACTTAATTAAAATTTTTCCCTTTGCATTGGGCACCTGATATGCATGTCTTTGGACTGTAGGTGGGAACTCACACAGAGAAAAGGAGAGGATGCAAACTCCAAATGGAAAAAACCCAAGGCATCATGGCTGGAAACTAAACCAAGAGCCTTCTCACTGTGAGATGCCCATATAACCATTGCACCCTCCACAGTATCTGTTTGGTTTATGTAAGGCCAGCATTCTGGTTGATGTGTAGTCTTGTTTTGTATCTGTAGAAGTTTGTTTCTAAAAATGAACCAAAAATAAATAAATAAATAAATAAATAAGTAAACAACAGACATAAACAAGTCTTGCCCTAGAAGATCCAAGCCATAAAGCCTAAAACGTTGGTCAAAGACATGCTCCCAATGTCCTCATGTTAGCAGCAGGAGCCGTTTATACACAAACACAGCATACACACAGGTCACAGTAACCCTGCCCTAACCCTTACAAATTTGGCTGCCCATGAGCTTCAGTCTTATTGAGATTGCTTCACAGGCTGTGAATGTGTGCGGCGCATGGCAGACATAAACCCCAACACCTCACACAGGATATGCATCACTGGCGGGTTTCCATGGGAAACAGTCAGGAGGGACTAGGCCACTCAGTGCTGGATCACACAGAAGACAGACTAGTACTTTCCCTTATTGCCAATCCAGAAATCCTCCCACATCACCGGTGCAAAAATGCAGGCCTTATTCATCTCTGTGTAAGAGCTGGATGCTTACATATCTGCACAAGCAGAAAGCCAGAAATATTCATGAGGGTCAGACCAGGGCAAGTGGCAATGGAAATGTTTTTGTTCTTGTCAATTAGACATAGTTGTTATGCCACCTATTAAACTCTAAAACAATAAAGTTACATACAATTTAACAGTTTTCCCTCACTGCAATCATCCTTTCCCTTTTCACTCAAACAATTGATTTCTTACTTCCAGAAGAGGTATGAAACATGCCCTTCAAAAACTGCATAGGTCTTCCTGCTGCAGACATTTATTTATCATCATTTCTGGTCTCTCAAGCCATTAATGCCATTCTGATCTATCAACATGCACAAACGCTTACATACATTATGGTGATTCTGGGAATGCCTATGGTCGACCATGTGAATGTTTGTGTGAGTGTGTGCATATGGTGTATGTGTACCTGTGAGAGATGTTTAAAGCCTATATTTTGTTATAAACTCTTAGCTTTTTCTTTCTAAGTACATTTACTGCTTTCTTTTAGGCATTTTATCATGGAAAATTAAGACTTTCAGTGTAAATGAAAAAAATATGTTTTATTTCTTCAATTTAATTAACATCCTCTAAATCTGAACAGCCAAGAGAGATTAAGCAAAAACCAGATGATTTATGTGGGTTTTTTTGGGGACGGGGGGTATGTGGGGGGGCAACTGTTCTGTGCCACAGTTATATGGTGTCAACAGCAAAGTGTAGAAATCTACCTGTTTTGTTAATGTTAAAATTATTTGCTAGGTAGCCTTAGCACGATAGTTTTTTCACTTTATGCACTTATATATTTACATTCCTAGAGCATAGAATAATTTGGCTATAATTTTGTTCTTAGATAAGCAAACACTTTAGACGTACATATATTCTAATATTTAATTACAGCTTATTTGTCAGCAAGTAGTGATAACCAAGGGTGAAGGTTAAATTTTATGAGTAATTGGAGATTTTATCAAAGAGCTCACACTGCAAATTGTTCTGCAGTTTGGTCTTTATATGTTTCATCATAGCATGAAGAAGAAACAGTGTTCTTATTCTGTTAGAAACAGTGGGGGACGCTTAGCTTCAGCTTTGATTATTTGTGTATCGGATATTCATGTCTGTGTGCAGGCAATTGGAAACACTGCAAATGATGAGTTGAACTGTGTGGTATGCAGCCCACCCACACGGGCAGGACCTGCAATTCCACCCATCAATCTCTATTGATTTACAGTAAGTAATAAAAGGTCTTTATGAGTCAGGGGTTATGCAAATGTCAAATTTAGTCTAATCTTCATAAGAAACCAATGAATGAATGGAATTAATCATAAACTCAACAGAACAAGACAACTATACGCTCCCTCTCAGTTTAATGCCAGACTCCTTATAGTCAATTTGACAGTTGCCAAAAAGATTTTAAAAAGTGTGACATCAGTAACAAGTCTGCCAACTGCTTAAGGTTTTTCCACAGAGAATAGGCAACTTTATCAGACAAGTAGGAGTGAAAAACATCTGTGGCTCAGCATTTTTATGCTGAACTACATATAGAAAAAAATCTAAAATCTGAAATCTGAAACTGCTTGTTTGGAAAATGTAAGCGGTTGTGTTTAGGAAGTAGCTGCAAGTGTGACATTAAGATAGGTAGTGAATGTTTGGCAGGTTGACCTGAAGGATAGACTGAGAGTGAAGCTCAGGGCAGCTTCTCTGTCTGCCCATGATGTGCCAGGTTTAAGCCAAGGCTCTGGCCAACAGGAGCAATACTCTCATGTCCTGTCACAGCCAGACGGAACAACCTGTCCAGACTTTGGGCTGCCTGTTTATATAGCTACGGCACTGACTGGGGGAAGAAGAAAAAAATAGAACCCAGAAAGATCAGTCAGTGAATATTTACACAAACTGAAGCAACATAATCAACCAGAGCTACATGCTGCTCAAATCAAACACCAGACAACAGGCACTACAATGATAAACACAGCGACACACTCCACAGCCCACACAGCATGCAATCTACCGAAACACACAATCTACTGTTATCTACAAACAAACACACACACTGTTAGGTTTTAAGAGGTAGCTGCACTCTTACTGTGAAAATAATAAACCATCATACTCTGTCCTAAACCACACTGACAAGTTTGCAACATCTTAAGGAAGAGCTGTATGCAGTTTGAACGAGTTGAGAAATATTGGTGCTTTTACAGTGGTGCTTGAAATATTTTGACCCCTAAAAAATTAGCTAATCTTTCTGCATAATTATAACTCAAAACGTTCTTATTGACTAAGGTGAATCTTAAAGACTCCACCATCAGGACAACACCAAATAACAAGAGCTGCAAGGAGAACATTGGTGCACATCTACAGTGGATTGAAAAACATGTGGACTAACCAGAGGGTAAATTTGCTTAAATGAGAAGCATGAGAAAAAAAAAGCATATGAAGTCAATAGCAAAAGCTAAATATTTAATCTCACCTCAAAGATTTTTAATGTTAAGTAGTTTTATGGCCTTTATGGATTAGCAGATGCTTTTATCCAGAGTGAATTACAAGCATTCAAGTTACAGTGCAGTAAGAGGTTTATTTCTTCTTTTGGCTGTTCCCGTTTAGGGGTCGCCACAGCAAATCATCCTTTTCCATTTCTTCCTGTAATCTGCTTCTTCCTCTTTCCAGCCGACTACCTGCATGTCCTCTCTCACCACCTCCAAAAACCTCCTCTTTGATCTTCTTTTTTCCTCTTTCCTAGCAGCTCCATCTTCAACATCCTCCTCCCAATATAATCCTCACCTCTCCTCTGGACATGTCCAAACCAACACAACCTTGCTTCTCTAACTTTGTCTCCAAAACATCCAACCTGAACTGTCCCTCTAATATACTAATTTCTTATCCTGTCCATCTTCATCAGACCAAATGATAATCTCAACATCTTTAACTCTGACACCTCCAGCTCTGCCTTCTGTCTTTTTGTCAGTGCCACCATCTCCAACCCCTATAGCATAGCTGGTCTCACTACTATTCTGTAAACCTTCCCTTTTACTCTCGCTGGTACCCTTCTGTCAAAAATCACTCCAGTCACTCGTCTCCACCCATTCCAACCCACCTGCACTCTTTTCTTCACCTCTCTTCCACACTCGCCATTACTCTTTAATGTTAATATTATTTAAATTTAGAATTTAAATTTCTGTATCTGTAGCCACCTCTATTCCCTGCAACCAAAAAATAAAAGCTTTACATGAACACTAAATGCCATTCAAAGTGAAAAAATTTTTTTTAATTAAAATGCATTAAAATGTATAAAGGTGCAATGTATAAGTTGTTCTGGATAATTGGTCATTAAGTGAATAGTGTGAGGTGTGTTATATTGTTAGAGGTGTTAGGAGAAGTGTTCTTGGAAGTGATGAGTCTTCAAACTTATTGATGGTGTTATGGACTGAGATTGCCTTGTGTGAAGGGATGGACATGCCAGACAAAGTTCATTAGAAGAATGTTATGAATGAAAAGGAGTATAAGCCTGTAAGCCTGTAAACCTTATATAGGTTGAAACAGAAGTCACTCTGTTGGCAAGAATTATTGACTTGAATTTGGGCATCTGGACAGATAATCAAACCCCTGCTCAGGAAGATATATTAACACTATTCATATAATTCCAGCTGTAGTCTTTTATTTCTAAGTGTGATCATGATTTGTAAATACTAATACTTTGATATATAAACCAGTTAGAACAAAGAAAAACAAAGGTTTAACTTGATATATGATGCATACATTTAATGTTTATTAATGTATTGTTCCATTTATTAGTTTATGTCAAAACAGTTTTAACAATTAAAGGTCCTTTATGGGTGAAGCTTCATCCATGTGTTTTCTTAAAAAAGTTGCTTCTGATAAAACCAAAATAAAATTCTTTTTTTTTCTTCACAAATACAGCTGGGAAAATAAGCATTGAACACATCAATGCTTTTCTCAGTTTTGCTAATGGGGCTATTGACATTAAATTTACACCAGATGTCGGTAACTATCATGTATCACCATGATCTGCCCTGACTGGTCCCTCGTTAGTCTAAAGTTATATAGACCTCAGTGCATCATTGTTCATCTTATGTGTCATTGTGGCTTGTGTTCCTGCCTTGTCAGTGGTGTGTTTGGTTTATGCTTGTGTGTTACACGTTTTATGTTTAATAAAACCTCTTTCCATAATCCAGACGCCACAATTAGGTCCAGTCAATTCATCCACATTGTGACAGTAACAACCCAAGTAACCCAAACATACAAAGAAATCAAAATAAATAAGTCCATAAATGAATTTATGTCTTGTAAAGTTGAATTACACAAGGTATGAGTATTGAACACGCTTACTAAAATGTATTTACTTAGTGAAAAATCTCTTTTTTGATAATGACAGCTTCAAAACACCTCCTGCATAGAGAAGCTTGTCGCAGGCATTGCTAAAGGGTTATTTTGGCTCATTCTTCCACACAAACACCTTCTGTGAACTCTGATCTTCAGTTCTTTCCATAGATTTTCAATTGAATTGAAAATCATCGGGTGATTGACTGGGCCATTCTGGCAGCTTTGTTTTCTTTCTCTGAAACCATATGAAAGCTTTTTTGGCTGTGTGTTTAGGATCATTGTCTTGCTGAAATGTTCACTCATGTTTCATCTTCAGCATCTTGGTTGATGGCAGCAAGAATTTTTATCAAGAATGCCCTGGTCGATTTCTCCATTCATCCTTCCTTCAATTAGATCATGTCTGCCAGTACCACATGCTGAAAAACCTCAAAACTTCACTGTTGGTATGGTGTTGGTATGGGACATTTCTCCTCCAAACATGGTGTGTGCAATGACCTCCAAAGAGTTCAATTTTGGTCTCATCTGACCAGGCTATGTTTTCCCAGCAATTCCTTTGCTTGTCCAAATGTTGAGCAGCAAACTTTAAATTAGCTTCAACATGCTTTTCCTTCAGCAGTGGAGTCTTGCATGGTGAGTATGCATAGAGGCCATGTCGGTTGAGTGCATTACTTATTGTTTTCTTTGAAACAGCTGCCCCTGCTAATTCCAGGACTTTCTGAAGCTCTCCAGGAGTGGACCTTGGCTCATGGACAACCTTTCTGATTATTTTTTTTAATCCTCTTGCAAAGAGCACCTGGTCGAGGCCAGTTTATAGTGAAATGATGTTCTTTCCACTTCCGGATTATGGCCCCAACAGTGCTCACTGGAACTGTTCAGAAGCCTAGAAATACATCTGTAACCAATGCTTCCAGTATGTTTTGCAAAAATAGATTGTGACTGATAGATTGAAAAATTGTGAAGGCCTTGAGGAGCTCTTTGCTGTTACCCATCATGAGATGCTTCTTGTGATACCTGGGTAACCACCTTCTTCTTCTTCTTTCGGCTGCTCCCATTTAGGGGTCACCACAGCGGATCATCCGTTTCCATTTCTTCCGGTCCTCTGCATCTTCCTCCTTCAAACTGAACACCTTGGATGTCCTCTCTCACCACATCCATAAACCTCCCCTTTCCTCCTACTCTTCCTCTTTCCTGGCAGCTCCATCTTCCTCATCCTTTTCAAAATATAATCATTGTCTCTCCTCTGGACATGTCCAACCAAATGCAACCTTGCTTCTCTAACTTTGTCTCCAAAATGTCTAACCTGATGTCTAAACAGCAAAAGGTCCCATGGCCATGCCAGATTATTCCCTTCCTCCTACACCTAGTCTCTACACTGAGGCCAACAAGACACACGTTTGTGGTGACTAAAATTACATACATTGAATAAAGAGTACTGAAAACTAGTGACTAGTTTTTCAAAAACAAAAAAAATAACAACAGGAAAAGATTTTGCCAAACTGAATGCCAATAAAAGGTCTTTTGCTTGCAGAATAAGCAAATTGCTGATACTTGCTACTACATGCTCTCTGCAAGTGTATGTTTACCTCAGCTATATTGGCCAACTGGTCAGTGAACCCTCAGTGTATATATTTACATAAAGTTGAGCTCAGCACTTGACACTAAACAAGAGTCTTATCCAATTAGACAATTGCAAGAACTGTTTTAGGAAGTTGTGATTTCTGATTTCATTTTATAAAGAAACTAAAAATATGTGTTAATTCTTCAAGGTGATAATTGTCAGGAAAGTGTAGCGCAATATCAAGAAGATGCCCAAGTTATTGGTAGATACCTGAAAGCAATACAGAGCAAGTGTACTCCCAGGCTTTGTCCATGAGAGGGCAGTGTACTGGAGTTGCCCTGGTCTTTTGCTCTCCTTACATAATTATCTGGAAAGTTTTGTGCAGTCAAGGTGCGGAAAAGTGAATTGAATCTCTTTGCCTGCACTATTTTAAGACACGCTCAAAAGCAAGGAATTCAACCTTGCAGATACTAACATGCAGCTCCTCAGTGGAACAGTGACCGGACAAAGAACAATGTTTTGACTTTTTTTGTCTAAACTGGCTTTATTTTAGGTCACCATCTATAAATGGAAATTAGGACAGTTGGGAGGTGTTTTGTCAGCCAGCGGGAAAACTATGAGACAGCCTTGTCCTGGAAAGACAAAACTTTAATGCCTGCAGACTGCCAAGACAAAAAATCCCGTAACAAATGTCACAACAGAACCAGATAGAATGGGGCTTTAATTGCTTCAGCGTGCCCCAGATATAGCATGACTGAAAGTATTCTCCAATAGATTGTAAAATGAATGAGTAATTTTGTTAGTTTTTTTTGTTTTTTAACAGCATTTGATTGTTAGATACACTTCACCTTGTCTGAGGATTTAATAACAAATGTATAAGTGAGAAACATTACAGACCATTCTCCTTAAATTACTGCATGCACTGTCAGAAGAAAGAGTGGGTATTTAAAGGTGGGTAGTTAAGATGTTGTCCTACTTTAAAATGCTCCATATTGCCAGACTAAGCACAGCGGGGCATGAGGAATGTGTTTGTGTGTGTGTGTATGTGTATGTGGGTGTGTGTGTGTGTGAAGTGAGGCACATACCATGTCCATTTAGCCTCTCCATCACAATGCCAGGCCCATGCTAAGCTGTTAAGGTAGACCCCTTGTAGAGTAGAAGTAAAAAAAAAAAAAAGAAAATTGGCTGGAGTATGTGTGCTTTGAACCTTTACCACTCCTTCCCCAGCCATCACTCAGAGCATGAGAGTGCAGATATAAAAGGTGTTGAGCTCTCTGGGGTGTTTGTTTAATAGAGAAGGCGGAGAAGAAAGTGGTTTAAGGCTTTAGGTTTTAAGTGAGTGCTTGTTTCATTTCTGGTGTGTGGTAAATCCTTGGGCCATAAATTCTTTGGCCGCTACAACTGGGCCTGAATATGGAAGGACAGACATAAGGGCCTGACCGATATATGGAAATGTTTTGGTCAATGCAGATTTTTATAGATTTAGTTATTAATAAATTATATAATTGTCTATATGACTGATCAGCAATTTGTAAATAATATATAAATAAAATATACATATATAACTTGTATACAACAACAGAGGTGATCAAATATATTAAATATCAACATTTATATATGTGAAAGTGAAAGTGACTATTCTTGTCATTTTGAAACACAGCACAGCACAACGAAATTAAACCTCTGCATTTTACCCATACACATAAATACACATGTGCAGCAGGGGGCAGCTATTGACAGCGTCTGAGGAGCAGTGATGGGGATGGTACCATGCTCAAGGGTACCTCAGGGCAACCTACTGGTCTGGGGATTTAAACCCACAATCTTCTGATCCAGGGGCCAACTTCCTAACCACTAGGCCACCACTGCCCCAGTGGCGTATGTGTATGTGTATAGATATATATATATAGTCAGTTGGTCATTTTATCCAGAGCGACTTCCATATTACAGGGAAAGTCCCCCTGGAGCAACTCAGGGTTAAGGGTCTTGCTCAGGGACCCAGTGGTGGTATTTTAGTGGTGGTGGTTAGAGGTGGGATTTTAACCTGGGACCTCTTGAGCCATAGGTCTGAAGGCAAGCACCCTACCACTGACCACCACCACTAAACACTAGTGTCCTAGTGCCTCTGCTTCTGCCTCTGCCTCTGCCATGATTTACAGATGATGTGGTATGCTTTGAATCATGAGATGTTCCATGCCTTCTCCATACTTTTTTTTTGCCATCATTCTGGTAGAGGTTGATCTTGGTTTCATCTATCCAAAGAATGTTTTTCCAGAACTGTGCTGGCTTTTTTAGATGTTTTGTTTTTTAGCAAAGTCCAATCAAGCCTTTCTATTCTTGAGGCTTATGAGTGGCTTGCACCTTGCAGTGCACCCTTTGTACTTACTTTCATGCAGTCTTCTCTTAATGCTAGACTTGGATATCAATATGCCAACCTCCCGGGGAGTGTTGTTGACTTTGTTGGCTGTTGTGAACGGGTTTCTCTTCACCATGGAAAAGATTCTGCGATCATCCACCAATGTTGTCTTCCGTGGACATCCAGGTCTTTTTGCGTTGCTGAGTTCACTGATGCTCTCTTTCTTTCTCAGGATGTATTCCTAAAGTTGTAGCAATTTCTTGGATGGGTTTTTTCTGTTTTCGCAGCTGAAGGATGGCTTGGTTCACCTGCATGGAGAACTGCTTTGACTGCATGTTGTCTGTTCACAGCTAAATCTTCCACATGCAAGCACCACACCTCAAATCAACTCCAGGCCTTTTATCTGCTTTATTGATAATGACATAATGAAGGAATTGCCCACACCTGCTCATGAAATAGCCTTTGAGTCAATTGTCCAATTACTTTTGGTCCCATTATAAAGAGGGTGGAACATGTTAAGGAGCTGGAACTCCTAAACCCTTCATCCAATTTGAATGTGGACACCCTCAAATGAAAGCTGGGAGTCTACACATTATGTTCATGTCCATTATAGAACTATAATTGGAAAATGTTTCAGTAAACAGGTACAAAAACACACACACACACACACACACACACACACACACACATATATATTTATATTATTTATATTATATATACATATATATATTATTTTTGAAACTGAATCATTCTTGATGATTTCAGGTAGTTCAGTAACTATGGATAGTATACTTGAAGTTGCTAATGACCATTAACCACACTTTACCACATATTAAAAGTTTTGTAGTTTGTTCACTGGTCTCATTCAAAAGGAATATTACATTATTACATGTCAAGCATATGGTTATCACTCAGCCAGGTCTTTGGCATTGTGATGGTTGTATAAAAAAAAAAAACTGCCAATATTAAATTATAAATCTGAAACAGCTTTGTGTTTCTTTATCTGTGCCTTTTCTTTGGAAAACTATGGAACACTCAGATGTGTTAAATATCCTTCCTCTCATGAGCAAGTGCATATATAGTTAAGCCAACAGATTTCTGAGACCCAAGAACAGTGAAAAGTAGTTAGAGCTCAGCATGGGTGTTGCTTTTACGTTGTTTGGCTGTTATTGTAGTCAGAGTAAGAACACATGCAATTCCCTGGTCCCTGCAGTTTATCTGTCGTGTTTGAGCTAAAGCAGGCTAAATGTACTCATGACTTCACACTTTTGGCTCTGTGGTGTTGTGTTATGTGTTGTCTCTCTGTGCCCCCCCCCCCTCCCCCCCACCGCTAGCACATGGTGAATGTGAACAGAGCTGCAGATGAATTGCTTTTTACTCTCAGCATCGCTCCTGATCAACGCTCTGGCGTCTAATTGGCTCCAAGGCCCCCTAGTAAAACTGGCTGCCCCTGAATCAGGTTCAGTTGTCTTGGCATGGCGGCATAATGGATGCAGACCACACAGGGCTTTAGCTCTTACAGTGCAAGTCGCAGCAATTTCCTCTTGTAAATATTTTGTGCTGTTCGAGTCTGCCAAGCTGTCAGTGTGTGTGCAAGCACCCTTTGCATTTTGTGAGTGAGGGTGCATGTGTGTGTTTGTGTGTGAAAGAAAGAGCCCACTCTGACACTGCAGACAGCAGAGCCTAAGGGTGAGCTTTAATTAAAAAACTATGAGCTAGATGCCACCTTTTATGTGGTATATGCCTAATTCCAGGTAAGCCTTGGTATGCAATCATGAGTCTGTATAAATCATGTACACTAGAGGTCTTGTTTGAGTTTATGAGAATCATTTCCTGCTGTAAATGGGAAATTTGATGCTCAACCTTAGTTAGCATACATTTGATTCCTTGGGCCAATATACAAATTACAATATTGTTTTACAAGTCTATGATCACATTGTAATTATGTTCAAAAGCGTTTCAAATGAAGCTAGGTTTGTTTTAAGCAGAGCTGTAACGTTAACAGCATAAGTGAGATTATTCCCAAAGGGTCTCCATATTCTGGTAAATTACACAGGCAAACATCTGTCACCAAAACACAAACTCCAAGTAGAAAATCTTTTGCTGTTCTAAATTACAGCTCTCAGGTTTTATAACCATAATATGTTTTCATGTCATAAAAAGTAGATCAAATTATAAACTCACTGGCTATTAAATCCAGAAGGAACCTTAAGGCATGCAGTCTCTGGTTTAAATCATGACGCTGCATTGTCAAAACAAAACCTCTTAACTCTATTTCTGAGGTTTTGATTTTTTTATTTTTATGATTTTCTTTTTTCTTGAATTGAGTTGTATATGTCTTTCACACAATGCTAAAAATTGTTGATGAACAAACAGATACAAACAGTCCAAAGGGACTTCTGGGCAGCAGTGGTCTAGTGTTTATGGAGTTGGCTCCAGGATCAGAAGGTCATGGGTTCAAATCCCAGACCAGTAGGTTGCCCTGAGGTACCATTGAGCAAGGTACTGTCCCTGCTCCCTGGGTGCTTTCAATAGCTGCCCCCTTCTGCACGTGTGTAAATATGGGTTAAATGCAGAGGTGTAATTTCATTGTGGTTCACTGTGTGCTGTGCTGGGTACTCACAATGACTTTCACTTTCTGGTTACATTAACTTACACTGAAGCAATTTTTTTCTTTTGTCAAGCTGGAGACAAGAGGTTTTGTACCTACACATTAAAGACAATTACCAATTCAAAATTGTTTTTGTAAATGAGTGATAAGTCAGAAGTGTTTGTACAAAATATTTCTCCTTTCTTCAATGATTTTTCTAAACCATTTTGTATGGTTTAAGACCGCGTTGGGATTGAAACCTTAAAATAAGCCAAAGTCAAAGACACCGTCAAACCATGCCAAGAACTCCCTGCTTGTGAGTTTACCATTATTCACAACACCATGTACTGCATGTTTGGGCATTATATTTTAGCCATTGTACAGTTGTTTCAAGGCACCTGTACCAAAAACAAACCTTGCATTTGGTGGTTTATGATCTCCATAAGGCCATCTTGCATTTCACAATGCCAATATTATAGCTGCTTTTATTAAAACATTTAGATTTAAAAAGGAAATATTTTTAATAAACATTTTGAACTGATCACATTCAAACATATTATTATAGCATACACCATATAATTCTAACATAAAATCCTTAAAATTAAAGCAATAAAGTGTTTGTTAAGGTTATAAATTAAATGAGTAGGCCAAATATTAATTTTGCTTATACTGTAAGAGTAGGGGAGTGATGCATACAGTTCTAAAAATACTGTAGCTCAGATTATTTCAATTAAATTACCATTTTAACAAAGAGACTGGTCCCAGAACCATCTTGGCTAAGCTAAGAATTGAGAAAGATTCCTTAAAATGGGATTAGAATCCTTAAATCCTTAAAAAAACAAAACATCTTCCATATTAATGGGGAGCAAAAAAAACTGATCAAATTTGCATGAGCAGGAATAAAAGAATGATAAGAATAAAGTGCAGTCAGGATTGCTGGTAATTTGTCTTCTCTGGCACTACAAGACATCACACAATTGACCCAGAGTGTTTCAAACGCTACAGCAAACACTACACACACATTACCAAATTTTTCTTGGGAAAGATAATATTGGATCAAATGCCATGCATAAGGACTCACTTGTGTATCATTATTATGGACTAAGACACAACACTTTTTCATAACCATATGTGTCTAAATCAAATCACACTGGGGAAAGGAATACAAGACGCCAAGTGTTTTTGAAATGTAGCTGTCATATATCAAAGCAGAAAGCCATTGCAGTGGCCAGAACATTCCTCTTAGGATCTGCAGGAGAGAAAAAGCATCTTGATTAATGAACAGGAGTGAAGCACGTTTAGCTCATTACAGCCACCTCAGTTCAATCACTCTGCACTACTTTTAAAAAAGCTTCTCAGAAATGCAAAACGCTGGAAAAGGACCCTTGTCACAGACTAAAATAATGTCCACATCGCTGTCCTGCTGCCACAGTCTCTTAAGGAGAGAGCTCCACCACTATTTACCCTGGCCTGCTAAGTGAAATAGTGCTTAACTACAACCACATCATCTGAAACAGTCACGCGCCATCCCTGGTCCAGCATTTCTCCAGCACTGCTTCCGACTGGCATGAAAAAACATTGAAGCCTTGGCTTAATGTGGAACAAACGGGTGAACAAATGAGATATTTCCCCTATGATAATCAGTCTCTCATATACATGCAATGGCCAGAGACCTGACCAGCTGTCAAGTCATTCACCTTGGTTACTGTTTCCAGGAAAGACAAATAATACCTTAAAACTACCGATATCTCAGGGGACACCTTGCTTTAATGTTTGTTTTATCGTTTTAACATTTACTAAAGGTACTTTAAATTAATTGTAGGATTTTAGGAATTCTATTATTGGCTCCTTTAACTTCATGCCTGAAAGCACAGCTGGCTCGAGGCCGCTCTACTAATGAAATAATCTCCATGCTGGCCTGCTTCAGATACGTCTCATATGCAATGTTTCATCGTTTCATCAAATTAAACTGGATTTGTTTATTAATTTTACTAAAGGATTCCTGCTCTTGTCTGGATTTCATTAAAAGCTTAGCAAAAGATGTAGGCTTGTCTGAGCCAGTTACATCTACTTGGAATATAAGCAGTACAATTAATTTGCTTAAAAACATGAAATATATATATACTATATGCACTATCATATATATATATATGAAAATAAATGATTAACACTTCCATTAACACTGATGAAAATAAATGATTAACACTTCCATTTCTGAAAGCATTCTATGTTCACAGCATTTTTTCCACACCTGCCTAAAACTTTTGCACAGTACTGTATACATACATATATATATATATATATGTTAATCATTTATTTTCATCAATCAACAAAATGCAGTGAATGAACAAAAGAGAAATCTAAATCACAACAATATTTGGTGTGACCACCCTTTGCCTTCAAAACACCATCAATTCTTCTAGCACACAGTTTTTGAAGGAACTCGGCTGGTAGGTTGTTCCAAACATCTTGGAGAACTAATCACAGATCTTCTGTGGTTGTAAGCTTCCTCACATCCTTCTGTCTCTTCATGTAATCCCAGACACACTCGATGATGTTGAGATCAGGGCTCTGTGGGGGCCAGAAGAATTGATGCTGGTTTGAAGGCAAAAGGTAGCAACACCAAATATTGATCTGATTTAGATTTTTCTTTTGTTCGCTCACTTTGCATTTTGTAAATTGATAAAAATAACGAATCATTATTTATATTTCTGAATGCATTGTTTACAGCATTTTTTCACACCTGCCTAAAACATTTGCACAGTACTGTATGTATATATATACAGTATCTCACAAAAGTGAGTACACCCCTCACATTTTTGTAAATATTTTATTAAATCTTTTGATGGGACAACACTGAAACTATGACACTTTGAATGTAAAGTCATCAGTGTACAGCTTATATAACAGTAAATTATGTAAATTATGTAAATTTGCTGTTCCCTCAAAATAACTCAACACAGCCATTAATGTCTAAACCACTGGCAACAAAAGTGAGTACACACTAAGTAAAAATGTCCACATCGCGCCCAAAGTGTCAATATTTTGTGTGGACTTTCCAGCACTGCCTTGACTCTCTTGGGCATGGACTTCACTAGCGCTTCACAGGTTGCCACTGGAATCCTCTTTCATTCCTCCATGATGACATCATGGAGCTGGTGGATGTTAGAGACCTTGTGCTGCTCCACTTTCTGTTTGAGGATGCCCCACAGATGCTGAATAGGGCTTAGGTCTGGAGACATGCTTGGCCAATCCAGCACCTTCACCCTCAGTTTCTTTAGCAAGGCAGTGGTCATCTTGGAGGTGTGTTTGGGGTTGTTATCATGTTTGAATACTGCCCTGCAGCCCAGTTTCTGAAGAGGGGGGATCATGCTCTGCTTCAAGATGTCACAGTACATGTTGGCATTTATGGTTCCCTCAATAAACTGTAACTCCCCAGTGCCGGCAACACTCATGCAGCCCCGAACCCCAAAAAATTATACTCCCACCACCATGCTTGACTGTAGGCAAGACACACTTGTCTTTGTACTCCTCACCTGGTTGCCGCCACACACGCTCAAAACCATCTGAACCAAATAAGTTCATCTTGGTCTCATCAGACCACAGGACACGGTTCCAGTAATCCATGTCCTTAGTCTGCTTGTCTTCAGCTAAATTTTGTGGGCTTTCTTGTGCATCATCTTTAGAAGAGGCTTCCTTCTGGGATGACAGCCATGCAGACCAATTTGATGCAGTGTGCAGCTTATGGTCTGAGCACTGACAGGCTGACCCCCCCACCCCATCAACCTCTGCAGCAATGCTGGCAGCACATCAACCTCTGGATATGACACTTAGCATGTGCACTCAACTTCTTTGGTCGACCATGCCAAGGCCTGTTCTGAGTGGAACCTGTTCTGTTAAACCTCTTTATGGTCTTGGCCACCGTGCTGCAGCTCAGTTTCAGGGTGTTGGTCAATTTTCTTATAGCTTAGGCCACCTTTATACAGAGCAACTACATAACATCCATCAATTATCTGCCGCTTGTCCCAAACAGGGTCGCGGGGGAGTGCTGGTGTCCAACCCAGCGCACACAGGGCGAGGACGGGGGACGCCCCCTGGACAGGTCGCCAGCCCATCGCAGAGAGGAGCGGGACGGGGACGGCACCTTGCTCAAGGGTACCTCAGGGCAACTTATTGGGAAGGGGCTCGAACCCCCGATCCTCCGATCATGTGGCCGACTCCCTAACCACTAGGCCACCACTGCCCCTACAACTACATAACAAAAATCATTTTTTCAGATTCTCAGAGATCCTCTTAGCCATGAGGTGCCATGTTGAACTTCCAGTGACAAGTGTGAGAGAGTGCACGAGCGATAAAACCAAATTTAACACACCTGCTCCCCATTCACACCTGAGACCTTGTAACACAAATGAGTCATATGACATCAGGGAGTGAAAATGGCTAATTGGGCACAATGTAGACATTTTTCACATAGGGGTGTACTCCATTTGTTGCCAGTGGTTTAGACATTAATGGCTGTGTGTTGAGTTATTTTGGGGGGACAAAAGATTTACACTGTTATATAAGCTGCACACTGACTACTTTACATAGTATCAAAGTGTTGTATCTTCAGTGTTGTCCCATCAAAAGATATAATAAAATATTTACAAAAATGTGAGGGGTGTACTCACTTTTGTGAGATACTGTGTATATACAGTACTGTGCAAAAGTTTTAGGCAGGTGTGAAAAAATGTTATAAACAAAAAATGGGGAGCATAAAGATTGGACCGTGGAGTAAAGGAAGAAGGTCATGTGCTCTGATGAGTCTAGATCTGCCCTGTTCCAGAGTGATGGCATATAAAGGTTAGAAGAGCGGTGCAAGAAGTGATGCACCCATCATGCCTACTGACTACCATACAAGCCTATGGGAGCAGTGCTATGATCTGGGGTTGTTGCAGTTGGTCAGGTCTGGGTTCAGCAACATTATGTTCTGCTTCAGCTTTTATGTTCTTACAGGTGGTCTCACATGTTCCTCAAGCAGTCTCTGATACACGGTAGAATTCATGTTGGATTCTATGATGGTGAGCTGGCCAGGTCCTGCTGCAGCAAAGCATCTGCAAACCATGATACTTCCACCACCATGCTTCACAGCTGGTATGAGGTTCTTTCTCTGGAATGCTGTATATGGCTTATCCTCTGTTCTGTTGTCCAAATAATTCAATTTTAGGATTATTTTTCCAAAGAACATTATTCCAGATGTCTTTGTCTATGTTCTCTCTGGCAAATGTCAGCCTAGTCTCAATGTTTCTCTTAGAGAGCAAAGGTTTCCTCCTTGCACACCCCAATGCAAGTTAAAGTTGTACAGTCTCTTTCTGATTGTAGAAACATGTACTTCTACAGTAGCAAGAGACTGCTGTAGGTCCTGTGATGACATTTTGGGTTTTTGAAGACTTCTTTTAGCATCTTGCTGTCTGCTCTAAGGGTGAACTTGCTTAGACACTGGTGGACGCTGGTGGAGGTCCATCTGGTGGAGATGGTCACTTGTAGACACTTGTAGACTATTTATTCAGTGGAATGGCTGATTGCAAATTCTTTTGAGATCTTTTAAAATCCCTTACCAGACTTTAAAAGTATGCTGCTACAATCGTCTTTCTTAAGGCCTCAGACAGCTCTTTTGATCTCAGCACCATGCTACACCATTGTGTGATTTTAGCCCATTTAATTGGGGGTATCCTAATTTATGCCTCACCAGAAATCACATTTTTGTAGAATTACCATTTACAGAAGATTTTGAAAAGTCTGAAATTGTTCAGTTATATTACTTGAAACTTTAGATTTAGATTTGAAAATTTAGATTAAATATCCATATGTCCAAGAATTTTACAAAAACTACATGTATATATATATATATATATATATACACACAGTACTGTGTGGAAAAAATGCTGTAAACGAATGCTTTCAAAAATGTAAGTGTTTATTTTCATCAATCAACAAAATGCAGTGAATGAACAAAAGAGAAATCTAAATCAAATCAGTACTTGGTGTGTCCACCCTTTGCCTTCAAAACAGCATCAATTCTTCTAGGTACACTTGCACACAGTTTTTGAAGGAACTCGGCTGGTAGGTTGTTCCAAACATGACTGTGTTTCAACCTCCGTGTGACATTGATGATCATCAGCACCTGTTTGGTCACACACCACTATAACTGTACAAAACTCCTGACTCTGCATGTATCTAGGAAGAACTGATGCTGGTTTAAAGGCAAAGGGTAGTAACACCTCGGGGAACATTGATTTATCAGATTTTTTCATTGTTCAGCCACTTGCATTTTGTAAATGGAGAAAATAAATATCTAGTTACTTATATTTCTGAGTACTTTTGTTTATGCATTTTCACACCTGCCTAAAACTTTGTGACAGTTGTATATATATATATATATATATATATATATATATATATATATATATATATATATAATTTTTTGTAAAATTCTTGGACATATGGATATTTAATCTAAATTTTAACAAGTTTCAAGTAAGAAATATATATATATTTCACTAAACCACTGTGGCAGTTTTTTGAGATCTCCACATGCGCACTGAGTATCTGTCACCCATTGTAAAAGATGAATTATGGAGAGTGAGAGGGAGAGGACTGGGACTGGCCACAGGTTCTACACCGCAGACCAAAATGACAGAGGTCATAACATGCCTCCATGTCAGGAAATAAGACTTATGGCTTGGCCTGCCAGGATTACTTTATAAACACTGCATGCAAGGAATCACTCCAGGTTACGCTCCTCGTAAAATCAAGAGTATATTTGGAAAGGTCTATTTTACACACTGCTCTTTTAGAACACATCTCCTTGAATAGAAACTGAACTGTGGAATAGTGACAAGAGAATTGGCTTGACAGCGCCAACCTTTAGCACTGACGTATGTCTCTGGGCTGGCCCTGCAGGCGTAGTGGCGAATGACAGGTTGGAAGTTAAAGGCTATCTGTCCCCTTGGCCAGTAACAGGAACATCACTGGCCACCATACCCACTCTTCCCTGTGACGATGACCTGATTCAGTTCAGCCTGGTGTTCCTACGCTCTTTAACTCCTTAAATAACATCTCAACGACTCAAAACTGACCATAACCCTCTTAAAACAGCAAACTTTTATGACGTCAGGCACTTAAGGTTAAATTCTAGAATTAACGTCAAGTTTGATGTCCAGATGATTAGAAATCCATCCACAAAGCCTTCAGAAATACGTCATCATGTCGCAGTAGTCCTGTGCACAATCCCCTGGATGCGTGCTAGTGGGGTGTACTCATGAAATGATGACACTTGACCTATGCATCAAACCTCTTGGGTCCTTTTCACAGCATCTTTCTCAGACTCTGTAAAAAACATTTCTTGGAGGAAAATGTTCTGTTTGATTAATAATAGATTGAAAAATTAATAGAAAATTGGGACTGCATTTGTGTCATTTTATGTATATTTTAGTTTCATTTAAAAATTCAGCTGCCTTTTGTTAGTTTGTTTTGTATTTATTTGAAAGGGATTAAAACACATACAATGAATAGAACCATAAAGAATCAAATTAACATCATCATTTTTTACTCTTTGAAAGCTTCAAGGGCAATGGATAAGTAAAATGTGTCCAGAATTAATTACCAGAAAGAATCCCTTTAAATTAAATTTTAGAAAGTTTCCTTTTCTGAAGGATAGCATTTTAGTGTTGTTTTTATTCCAACTATATGGAACGCATGTAGGATGCCACATCTATAAAAATGCATGTGTAAGTGTGCATAGATATGACACAGCCTGTAACCCATTGTATCAGCTTACTAGAGATTCTGCACAAATTTTGCCATCCTTTGCCATTAGCCAAACACATTGCTAGTTTTGTATGCATGATTGGATAATTGGTGTAATGTTTGTGTGTGTCTGTGTGTGAAAGGGCTTGAGAAACACCTCTGTTCCAGAAGGGGCATCTGGTACCACGCAAGACTTTTGGTTGCCATTCACCAGCGGCTTGCAATTATTCTGCCAAGCATTGAAAAGTAAAACAAACACATACATATGGCAAGTGAGCCACAAGCAAAAAAGACAGAGAAAGGCAGATCTAGAGAGAGAGCGAGAGAGAAAGATAAAGATGATCTGCCTCCAACAGCATGTGAGACATGTCTATGCGGGATGTGGAATATCATTGAGCCTATTTTTTATACATTAAATCTTAAATATTAGAGGATTTTCAGGGTAACATGCATCACAAAAATAGGCCTTTCAGGCCTGTGTGTAAAAACATTGGTTGAGGAATCCACTGAGAGAAGGCAACTAAGAATCAGTTCAAACAGGCTGTTGTTACAAAAGGCAAATGAATCAAGAAACTAAATATACTGTTAAAACTTAAATTAGCTTATACTTTTGAAGTAATATCGTAATTAGTATGTTAAGAGTACAAAAATCAGGGTCACTTTTTGTCAATGAAGTAAAAAAATCATGTACATTAATTTTCTTAAAGGAACAATCAGTGGTTTGTGAGGCCGATACTGATTTCTGATGGCCCTATACCACAGTTCCGATCCGGGGGCCCAGTCCCTGGAAGATAGTGGGTTCAAATCCCTTACCAGTAGGTTGCCCTGAGGTATCTTTGAGCAAGGTACTGTCCCCATCACTGCCCCCAGGGCGCTTTGAATAGCTGCCCCTTTCTGCACGTGTTTGCGTGTATGGATAAAATGCAGAGGTGTAATTTCATTGTGTCTCACTGTGTGCTGTGCTGTGTTTCACAATGATAAGAATAGTCACTTTCACTTTCACTTTGCAGTTAGTGGGTTTACTACTTACACTTAATTAGCAAGGCAAATACACCAGAAAGTGTACAGACTGGTTCAACCACAAAAACAATTTATGTGAACTAGGCACAGTCTCTCAGCTTTATGATCAAGTGGCACGTGATTTTCTGGTTGATTTTCATACAAAAGCAGCAGGTAGATAACTGACACAATAGGCATCTTGTAGTTTCACCGCAAGATTAAATGAAGATCTTTAAGTCTGTTTAGACTCAGAACAAAGTACCATAGGAACATATTGTGGAAATTACTGCCTTACCTTTAGACTTCAGTGGCAGAATTTATTTCAGTAACATTTCAGTTCTTCTCATGCAAAAGACTTCTTTCACATCAATTTTCATGTAGGGAGCACAGACGTACTGTCCCTGTCACTGCTCCCCGGGAACTTTCATAGCTGCCCACTGCTGCAAGGTGTTTGTGTGCATGGGTTAAATGCAGAGGTCCAATTTTGTTGTGGTTCACGTGTGCTGTGCTGTGACCTTGACAAGAATAGTCACTTTCACTTCACTTTTTAAAAATAGCACAATGGTCCTCACACTCCAGTCCATCTGCTTTCATTCATACCTGAATAGCCTATTTCATGGGGAGGAAATGCAGAAACTAAATGTACAAAATTTCAGTTAATCATCTGTTTCTTCATACCCCTCAACATTTATCATATTGATGTGGGGGCTCAGTAATACAGCGTTTTGTCTGCACAGCGTGAAGGCTCTCAGACTGTCAACTGTGTTTCCCTACCTTTTGCCCTGTGAGTGTTATGAATGCTCTGCCCCCCCACCCCACCCCCCCCAACACACACACACACACACACACACACAACACCCTGTTTGGGACAAGCATTTAAGACTTTGGATGGAAGGATATTGGATTTGCTAATTTTCCGCCAGTAATTGGAATACAATATGCAGTCTCCCAGTCATCATGCTAGAACATACTCGTCATGCTAATCAAAGCACCTGCTTATCAAAGCCAGTTGAGAATATTCAATCCTTTAATAACTCTCCTGCTCCAAAAGTGCTGTGTATTTCCTTCTGAAAGCATTACTGCCTGAACATAAAGTCTGATTTCAGTAATAATGCATAGAATGCATGTATGTGTACATGTATGCTTTTGTATATGCATCTTTGCAAATGAGATCTATGGTCTGGAAAATTTCAATGAGGTTTTCCTGTTCTAACAAGATAATAGAAAGCAAAGAGCAACACATAATCAGCAGAGAGCCAGAAGAAAATATTTAGAGCAGTAACATGAGCAAGCAACATGAGCAAGCAAAAGAAACTTTTAACAACTATTATTCATGTGCTTTAGCCAACTCAGCAAGTACTAAATGAAAGATAATACCATTTAGTCTCTTCCCTCTTAAAACTGGAAAATGTCACAAGGACCGTGACTCTTGGCTCAGGCTGATGATAGCATAAATCGAACAATTTATGATCCAATAAAGTGGAGCTTCAAAACAGGCTTTGGTCTGCTCTCTTACAGCAGGCCAATTCTTTACTGGAAGGCCATCATTTAATTGCGATGGATTACAAATTGGAGACAGTCTGGAATCTGAGTCTGGAGTCCTGCATACATGCCAAAAAGTGCAGGGAAAGACAATGGCTATAAAAGTTTGTTTCCTCAGCGAAGAAGAATGAGCTACACTGAAAGAGTTTTACAGCAAAAGAACAAAAATAGCTGCAGTGATCAACTGCAGTCTCCCAAAAAGATCAGTAGTAGAAGGAACCCCAAAGCTCAGCATTGCTTCCAAACATTGCAGGAAAAGAAGTGAATAATTTTTAAACACTGGTGAACAGGTGATTAACCGCTTTTTTTGTTTGTTTTCAGACGCAAATTTCATTTCAGTTTCATTATCAGAGAATTCACAGACAGAATGCATTTTGTATTCATGTGTGACACATAGTTTGGTATACATTGTCAGGAACTGGGGTCTAAACAAGTCTCAGCTGAATCACATTACATATGAAGCATACTAGCTAATACCTAACTATCTAATATAATATTGAGGGAGCTGTAATCATGTTCTCTAGTTGTCCTTGTAAAGTTGTTTGTCATTACAGAACTAGTCAGTAAGTTTGTTTCATTTCCATTTCAAGACATGTAAAAATTTAAGTGGTTATACTTCTAACTGTGGCCAACCACAGAGTGCCAGTGCTGATGCATGTGTGAGCCAACAAAAGAGCATTGCACAGCATTGTTTCAGGTCACACCTCTTTCTTGACACTGTCACAAGACGTCCCATATTTTTTTCATAAAGGGTTAGGATGTCAAGAATGCAAATATTGGGAATGTGCATTCTGAATGCAGAAATATTGAAGTTTTATTTTTAAAATCAGTTACTTTTAAGGTATGTGAAATATTTATACATGGTAAATTTAACGGCATGATAAATCATAAATAATGTTGTCAACTGAGTACAAACTAGGTTAACACACTAAAGTATTTTAAACATGGGGTGAAACTGTAATTACCTACCAAGGGAGAAGAAGAATGGTTACCTATATCATTCTAATATTTTTTAACCTCAACAATTTGGACAGACAAAGCACCAACTGTCATATGTTTACAATACAGAGCGTGAGGTGAGGGAGGAAAAACCCAGCCCAAGCAGTGGCAGCAAGTACATCTGGAATTCCCCATCACACACGTTCTCTGAACAGAAACACTCCCAAAGTGTACACATGAACAAAGTTTGAATGATCACAGCTTGCACATTAGCATGAGTTAACAGTTAACAACACTCTATACAGCAGCAAATTCAATGCATTGTGACAGACTCTTATGATCTAATGTAAAGTTTGTGTTTGACTATAGCACTTGCTTGGCATCATTTGCCAGCACAGATTCACTGCATGAACTGAGCTATGCAAAGTTCAAACCATCTAGTGGAACTATAACTGGGTGGTTTCTGCTGTTGTCACCAACAGAAGATTAAAAGAGGCAAAGCCCCATTGACCTCACCTCAAATGGCTTTAGCTTTACTGTATTTTACAAATTCAGAAAACTTACAGTCTCACACACACACACTCACACACACACACACACACACACACACACACACACACACACACACACACACACACACACACACACACACACACACACATTAAGACAGCCACACATAAATGGGCATATGTTTTTCTGAAGAAAAAAAATGGTCTAGACAGGCTACTCTCTGTAACTTTGTGTCTTGAGCTTTCGTTACCCCTCTGCCACAAGTGTAGTGCAGTCCAATCACATCACTTCTGCACAGTAAAAGTAAAAGTCTTGCCAACTGGAACAAGCAGCTTTGCAAAAAAAAAAAAAGTGCTTTGTTCATTTGACAAAAATGAAAATATGGAGGTCACAATTAATGTAGCTTACATAAAAATATACAACTAACTTTTTATGCTTGCAAAAAAAAGTCACCCAAAAAGTCTTAACGGGACATGTGAAAATTATAGTGGAATTAAATAAATAACCATTACAACCTGCCTAAGATTTCTTGGCTTGCTTATCAGCCCAAAATGTCACTAGTAATTCTCTGTGAGCAAAAATGAGTCATAAGCCCTTTAGTATAAATTAAGCAGTAACTGAAAAAGATGTTTTTATTTGGAACAGACAGCACAGGAAATAACTCAGCATTAAAGTTATGCTGCCTTTATTGTGCCATATGTTGTACTGTAAGAAGCAAAACATTGCCCAAATGTACTCAATCTTTAATTAAAGTCAGTTGAGTAGTAATTCTGCACTTTGTGCTCTTTCATTTTTGAAGGCAGTAATGTGACTTTTGGAGCATCAGATACTCAACATCTACTTAAGCCCAATGGACTATCCCACTCAAGGCATGTCTTTTCAAGAGAATTTTGGTCTGCCATTGGGGTTGATCAGTGGGATCAGAACTAAGCAGTTATTACTCTCCAATAAGTTTATTGATTAGTGTAATGAAACTACTTATAGGAAACAATAGCATTATTAACAGAGTATCATTCTTGGGGTATTAGTCTCTTGTTGATCTTAAAACTATCATAAATCATCTGGTAACATCTTTGAAACATGTAAATTATAAAGTTAACAGAGTGAGGCATTGAAGTTTGGGCCTTGCAGTTTAAGGGCTTAATTAAACAGACTTAGAAGGGAAATCCCCAATTTGTGTCTCAGAAGTATGTTTGGGTGAGGAGTCAATAAAAACCAGGTGCATGAGTGGCCCACCCAAACCAGTGGCCAGTGTCGTGCGACACCACCCCAGACCACACAACACCACACCACACCACACCAGACAGACCAGGACAAACAGGCTTCATCTCTACAACCCCGTTATGAGAGGATTGTACGACGTGTGTGAGTGAAAAGGCTCTTGCGGCTATGAGCCCTTTTTCTGGGTGTTTTCAGGCTGTCTCAGAAAGCCCAGCGTGTCTAAGGGGCTGGCAGGCCTGCGTGTTTGCAGTATCCGTGGGAGTTGAATCTGTCTCGCTGCCAGCACACGGTAATCTGTCAAACTGATTCAGCTCGAGTTTATGCTTTAACGGATGCCTACTTTTTGCCACCACGGAGGGGGGCTATGTCCAGTTCCAAATTTAGTATGAATGTGTTATTTATTCCCATTTTCCCCCCTTTTTTCGAGTCAGCGGGTGTGGATATTTTTCTTTTCTCCGTGAGGCATCTTCTTTTGCAAGGTTTGAGAAACTTAAGCCACCACCAAACGCCTACCACAGAGCTGCTGAGGGCCAAGGGCAGAAGAGAACTTGGCTGCTTGGGGCTCACAGCACATGGATTTGCACTCATAGCGATGAATAAATCTACAGCGAGGCTTCCGCATGAATTTAAAGGGTATCAGTAGTGCAAACCACACAGTCTTCTCTTGTCAATTGTAGTTATCCATGTAAGGAGGCATGGTTTGAAGTCAGGAGGCCCAAAGAACATCTCTAGGGGAAATTCACAGTTACCTCCTTCAACTGTATTTACAGGGCCTTTTTTTGCTGTTGTTGTTGCTGAATATTAACTTATTATTAAATTTTATAACACTCTGTCCAAAGTTGGCAGTTATTACTTACCTGGAACCTTGTGAACTCAATCAGGAACGCTGTCAGATAAAGATGTAAGAATAACTTTTGTGATTTGCATAATAAACCACTTAAAGCCATGCCAAATTGTCATTCTGACTGGGTGGAGCAGATACCAAACTGGAAACAGAACATATATGGGGCTTCCATATGAATGGCAGCATGTTAATTTTCTGTATAACCTGTAGTACAATTTAAGGGAGTTTGATCTTGGCTGAATAATGTTTGCAGAGGACCTTAAATCCTCTGTTATCAAATCACATTCACACACTTTCCACTCATACTGGCAGACCACCATGCACAGCTGAGCAACACAGATCTTCTGAAGAACTGACTCTTCTTTATAGGGGATCATTAACAACCTCTGCCTTTCCTACCTTCTGCTTCAGAGGAAGTAACAATAAAAGAGAAAAGCAAAATGATAAAGTAAAGCTAGGGATACAGGTGTTGCTTTCAAAAATGCCTATGGGTAAAAACATTCTGAAGGACTGGAAGTATTCCATATAAAAAAGAGCTAGTGTGTGAGAAATGGAAGTGAGAGAGGAAAAAAGAAAGGTATACTTAGGCAATGTTGCCTCTCAACCAGAATTGACCTCCTCAGTAAAAGTAACTCAATGTAAGCTGGAATTAGAAAGAAAATAAACTTTAAAAAAAATGCAAACATCTGCAGACTAATAAAGCAATGAGAACATCTGTAAAAACTAAGAAATTTAGAAAGAGGTTAAAAAAAATGTTGATAGAAAAGAGAAAATAAAGGAGAGACATCCATCCAAAGATCAGGGTGACATAAGACAATATTTAAAATCAACTGCCTCTTAAATGGGTTTTCATATTTCATCACAAACTGACCAACAGAAATATTGAAAATTTATTAAAATGCTCCTGACTGACATTGAGAATAACATGCAAGGTTTTACAGTGTCATGATATGTTATTCTTACAAAAGTCTGGCTCATCTCAGCCCACAGTGCTTTCAATATGTGTGTCATGTGATGAGTGTCATTAAGGTTATAAGGCATCAGAACACGGCTGTCAATCAGCAGCCCCATTTCCTGTGAGTGAGTCCCATCCAGTGGGGTGATTCTGACCGTGTCGTCCAGCATGGACCAAGTATTCTTTACAAAGTCAAAGTAAAGCAGTAAAGCCCTATTTAAATGGAAAGCAGGCACACACCAGCAACTACAGAGAAGAATGTCTTGAAATTTGGAAGCTGCAGTGTAGTTTGGAGTCCTTCCATCCATTCATTGATTGCTCTTTGAAAACAATGAACTCACATTCTCTGGCTCAGGGGAGACAATGTGATGTGGAAAATTGGAAGAGGCAGCCGAAGCCAGCATGGAGCGTGCAGAGGTGACATTCAGGGAAGAATTAGTGGACATCTCCTAATTGCACATTCCATGACTTCATCTTCAGCCTAGCCTATCATGTTACTTAATGACTCTTAACTTTCTATCCCCTCTCACATTAACCATTATAGATCTCTTTTTAGAAACTGCATTTTAAAGGAATAGGTGCACTTTTCAATGACGTGAATAGGGTCAGTTTTTGAAAATACAGAGATGGTATTTAGTAGAATAAAGTACATCAAAAAGTAATAATTGCACAAACTCCCATCTTCTTGCTTGACAAAGCAAAAGCAGGCAATCCTAAATGGAAAGTGAAAATCCCCCTTTCCCATACCTTGATCACACTGAAGGAGGAGTACTAGTTTTTGTCTGTTTATAGAGAATGAGACACTGCACAGACAGATGAGATGGCACATGATAAAGTCTACTGGCAACTCCCTGAAAGAAAATAGAAAATGTTGCAATATGTTGACGGTTTACTACTTTACCTTCTCTTATTAGCTTGCTACTCCATCCCAAAAGAATTTGTAGAGCAAAAAGAGAGGAGTGGGTATGTCAATGTTTTCATTTAATGAGACTGGAGTCTTTGACTAGCATTGCTATGTCTATTTTATTTGGGAAAAGTTAGAACCCCAACATACTATGATTTGTTTCATTTTTGCTGCTTCTTGCCAATAAAAGACACTGTTTATCATTTGTGAAAATGCTAGATCATGTTTTTGAGAAAAACATTGTCTCTGTTTGTCCAACCTTATATTTTTTGTTTTACTGTATCTAAAGCCCATTCCTGACTCTGTTAGTTTAGTTGTTTAGACTCATTTAGTGGGTGGAGCTGTGTGCAGTTTGCATAACAAGCTGCAGTCTTACTTAATTAAACAATTACACATTTTTAGTAATGTGAGTGCATATTGCAGTTCAAGGCCCAATTTTTCTAAACTTTACCTTCATTGCACAGACTTATTTCTGGTTAACATAAATGCCTCTATATCCATCATCCCCCAACTCTTCTGTTAGAGAATGTGAGTAAAAGGTAAGTAAAAGAAGTTTGGCTGTAGCTGGTCGGAAAAATCAACCAGGCAGAGCTGCCTTTGGTGCATCTCTTAAATGATAAACTAGGAATTCAATGGTTACAGCGGAAATGTCAGACTAACTCTGTGACGCAAGTCTACAGTATTTTGAATGTAAACGAGACAATCGTTCTTTGAGGCATATATTTTGACTTCACCAGTTGCCACAAAGAGCCCTGGAGACTGTTGGAAAAGCATCAAACAGAAAACAAGGAGTCTAGGATCAGAGAGAGAGAGAGAGAGAGAGAGAGAGAGAGAGAGAGAGAGAGCGTCACGTTGTGGTAGAGGACACACCCTTCAGCATGGGACAGTTGAATCAAAGCACATTGGTCCACAGCAGTAGCGGATGTTTGGGCAGACGGAGTGTGATATATCCACACTCGGCATCCATCCCACAATCTAGCCTGAGCTGCCTGAGCTACAGCACAAAGCCTCAGTGGCCACAAACACAACAGCACTTTCCATATTTAACATGAGTTCTCATTCCTTATGCACTGATGCATGCACTGCAGAACAGAAACATCCTAAACTTGTGGAAAGCAAGGCTATTTTTAGCCTGCATAGCTTTATATGTACACCAAACAAAGCACTGCTGGCAACATTTCCATGATGGGCATTTGTGTGGTTCACATAAGCAGGAAACCAAAATATTTTGCATCATAGTAGTAAACACAGGAAAAGACATTAGTCTCCTGCTGCTTAAAGCATTTTGCTCAAGAACTGGAATACCAGAGAGAAGCTTTCTTTTTTTTTTTTCCAAGCCCATCACTTTCCATTTTTCATGTCCCATGAAACTTTAATTAGCCATTAGATTTGCTGCTGCCTGCTTTCAAAAAGTTACAAAACTGATCAACTTTGAACTGAGCAAGATGAACAATTTTACCATAGGTGAGCAACTAGGGTGAGTTTAACCTAAGTTGTAGAGACATTTCTGGAACCTTTTGTTTCTAATTTCCAGACATCTGGTTCCGAGTCAGTACTGTTAAACTTAACTCCTGTTAGTGTTTTTACCTGTTCCAACAGAAAATCATTTAGCATAGTTGCCAATCTATAGGTATTTTCATAATAAATCAATGAGTGGGGCTGTTTAGACCTTGTAGGTTTTGAAGCATCTATAGTGAATTATAATGAGGGCATCTGGGGACAACCGTGAGATGAGTTAGAACAGTCAACAAGCAATAGCATATTAATATAATTCAAACACTGTTAAACTACTTAACGTCACATAAAACAATCAACTAAAAAATAATGACCATTAACCTTACTGTTTCAATTTCATTCATGTATCTCCCTGTCATGGACAATGCATTAAATATAGACCTCTTCTCCACAGAGTCCCCCATGAGCATGCACCAATGCAAAAAAACCAAACGAAGTTTGATCAGGCCTTTTCTGTGTATGATTGTTCCCGTCATTTAGGTGAAAGTCACTCTTGATGTTGAGAAGACGTAAAACTGCATTAAATCTAAAGTAATAAGCCTGTTCTGAAAAAGAGAAGAAAATAAAGATATTTGGGGTAAAAAAAAGTAAAAAGGGAGAAAACTAAACACTCAATTGTTGTTGAGTTTTAGAACAAACTAGCATTTGTTAATCAGTTCTGCATTACAATCGATGAGCATGCTTTTAATAATAGGAAATGTGAGCTATTCCACAGAGGACTAAAAGAGAGGCATCTGTTTGTTGCTACATGTGCATCTCTCACTTCAGCTCACCAGGTCTTTCTTTTTTTTTTTCAAAAGAAACTTCAATCACAATTTTTAGGACTGATCTGACAGAAACAGATCCTGCTGCCTGGTAAGTTTCAGCACCTCCAGAGAGCAGACATGCATTACTTTCAAAAGCAATAGTGTGTCTATTTCTGGGACATCTTAAACTGTGGTATATATGGAAATTATGCAGTGTGCCATCTTCTGCATTGGCCAGGAAAAGCTGGAGAATACCATGAGTCAATCCATCAGCTGCTAAAAAGCCCTGACAGTGGACATTAGAGCAGTAATGATCTCAGTTCACAGTCTCTGTGCTTTCCGAATGTGTCCAACAGCTAGCAAATGCCAATTTTCTTTGCACACTGTCATTCCTCTTCAAAAAAAAAAAAAAGCAAAAAAAAAAAAAAACTTGACATTTGCAATCAAATTTTGCTCAGAGTATCCCAGGCTGAAACTGGGTTATGGAGCAATGGTGTCTCTCTACTCCATGTGTTCTGTGCCAAGCTTGGCTTTCTAGAGAAAGTAAACCTAAAAAAAAATCTCCTTGTCTGGACCTTGGAGGCACGGAAAAAGTCAGTCCAGTCAAGTCCACTACTTGAAGATGCATGAAAAACAGATGGTGGTCCAATCAGAACACAACACAAAACATTTCATTCCTGGTTGAAGCTAGACAATGAGTTTGGGACGCTTCAACAGTAAACTGCTCATTTTATCTTTTGAATTAGTTAACTATAGCATAGTACTCCAAACTTGCAAAACACTGTCCTTTCATCTAATGGAATTATTAGATAATTGGATTTGCTTTAGAAAACAAAGACTTTCTAAAGTAAATCATGTTCATTAGACAATTTCTGTACCTGCCACCAATGCCACCTTTGCTTACTTTGAGCAAGAATGTTGCTCCTGATATGAGAGTGAGAGAGAGAGAGAGAGAGAGAGAGAGAGAGAGATAGAGAGAGAGAGAGAGAGAGAGAGAGATTGGACAATAGGTTTGATCAGTTTGCCAGTTTGATTCTTGTGGTGGCTGTCAGCATAATGTTAGTCAAGTTCCAACAGTTCTGGCTTTGATCTTGTGTTGTAAGGCCCATTCTTCTCACTACTTAGGACATTTTCCAGGTTAGAATCTCTTTAAGTCTCCTCCTGCTATTTTACTCTTCCCTCTAACATTATGTTGAATTTTGGACATGTAATGAGCACAAAGTATTTTAATAAGAGTCATATTTTACTGTAAAACCCTGACTTAGAGCCATGTGCCATCTTTTGAGTGTATTCTTGAGATTTGGTGAACTTTTATATAAATGCATGTTTGATAGAGCAGTAGACCTCAGAGCTTTAGGGTGCGTTTCAGGCTCCAATGTGATATAAAATAGCTAAGCCTAAGTTATTACAGACGTCACTGCCCTGATCAAACACACTAAAGGGTGGCAGCGCTCTATAAATCTGGCTCCAGAAAAGGCTCACTCCTTTATTTGCTGTCCCAATTTGTTTTGGGGCTGCTCTGCCATGTCTTCTGGTTGGCCTCAGCAGGGCTGTTAACACACAGCACATTTTACATACTGTCATTAAAAGCCACACTCTTTAAAAGCCCTGCTTATTTTTAGAATGTCTCTTTTCTAGGGGAAAAAGGGGGGGGTTTGCATTGGGTTTTGAATGCAAACTTGAGCGAGTGCCTTCACCATAAGGCGCTCCCCAAACCCTCCACACAGTCACGCCAACTCAAACAACTAAACAGCCACTGTAAAACTTTAGACTTTCAATCACAAAGGCTCAGACACTCAGTTAGGAAGGATTGTTTGCACATTTTCAGTCTGTAACACTAATTTGGTAAAGTAACTGTTTCTAATATCCCATCCCACCCACCCTCAGCCTTCTGTGAGGCAGACAATGAGACTAGGAGAAATGCAATGAATTCTGAAACAAAGCCAAGTTTAACCAGTCTCGTCCTTCAGGGGTCAAACCTATAACCTCATGAATGCAAACCCTCAAACCACTGTCCCCACAGCACCAACCCTAATACACCCTCAATAAACAGGCAAGCTTTAGATCAATCTAGATTTCTTAGTTAAGCCACACCAACTTCAAGAAACTGTGACATTTAAAAATTCTAACCATATTAACGTCATTCTAACAGCCGCTCCACCACTGTAACAATATCTGCCATGTGCTTCCCCTCCTGGAATCGGAACATTATCATGGTGGAGGGGTATGTGTGCTCATGTGAACCTAGGAGCATGTAGTTCCTGGTAGGGCCACACAAGACAGAGAGGTCTCAGGTGAGGAACCAGACAAACAGCAATTTACAGTTACCCTATGGATAGTTTAAAAATATTTGTAGACACTTTGCCCGGCAGAGGGAACCCAGGACCCACCCCTGGAGCTGGGCCTGAGAGGGGAGCTGGCAGGCGGGCACCTTGTGGTCGGACCTGTCATGGGGTCTAGCAGGATTCACCCCAAAAAAGTACTGAACCCACTGCACAGAAGCTGGCTTTTGGTAAATGGAACGTCACCTTACTGAAAGTAAAGGAGCTGGAGCTTGTACAGGAAGATGAGTGTTACAGACTAGATATAGTTGGACTCGCTTCTATGCACAGCCTGGGCTCTGGAACCAAACTCCTGGATGGGGGCTGAACTCTATTCTTTTCTTTAGTTGTATGGAGTGAGAGGCAGTGTGTAGGAATGGGGTTAAGTGTTAGATAACAAATAAGCATTACTGTGTTGGAGGGTGTTTTGGTAAACAATAGGGTCTCCTCACTGCAACTTCAAGTTGCAGGGAGCAAAACTCTAACTGTTATGACAGCACCAAATGGCAGCTCAGAGTACCCAAGGTGTTCTAGAAAGAAGGCCTGCTGGAGGCTCTGTAGTTTTGTATGGACTGTTCATAACGAACAACATGTTCAAGCATAAGGTAGCTCATAAGTGTGTATGGTACTAGAGCTCCTTAGTTCAATGGTCGGTGACCAACTTTTAGTAATTTCATCTGACTTGCGGTCATATGTTCTGGATACTAAGGTGAAGAGAGAGCTGTCAGCTGATCACCACCTCATGGTGAGTTGGATCAGATGGTGAGGGAGGCTGCCAGACAGACCCAAATGGGTAATAAGGGTGAACTGGGAATGTCAGACAGTGGATCCTGTTGGGAGGGTCTCACACCTCTAGCAGAGCCTCTTCCTAATATTGCTGTATATTTGGGACAGGGTCTGAATGGACCTTGCTGAAAGCCTCCATTGCTGAAGCAGGAGTCTTGAACTGTGGCCAGATGGCTACTATTGCCTGTTGTGGTTCCAACCCAAAGACCCGGTGGTGGACACCAATGGTAAGGGAAGTTGTCAAGCTAAAGAAAGAGACCTTTTGTGTTTGGCTAGCTCTCTGAACACCTAAATTGGCTGAGAGTTACCAGCAGTCTAAAAAGGCAGCAGCATTTGCAGTAAGGGAAGCAAAAATGCAGGTATGGGAGGTTGGGGAGACCACAGAGAAGGACGTTTGGTAGGCTTCAAAGAGGTTCTGGCAAACTGTCAGGTGACTCAAAGCGGTTCTAAGCAGAGATGGTGAGGTTCTGACCTGAACTGGTGAGGTGGTAAGATTGTGGAAGGAACATTTTGAGGAACTGAGATATGTCCCGAAATACTGAAGGCTCTGGACATTTTTGGGCTGTAATGGCAGACATGCATCTTCAATGTGGCATGGATGCCTGTGACGTGGTGGTCCCCTTTAAAAAAAAATAACGGGAATGGAGTGTGTGCTCCAATTATCGGGGTATCACACTACTCAGCCTCCCTGGGAAAGTTTACACCAGGGTGTTGGAATGGAGACTCTGTCTGATTGTTGAACCTCAGGTTCAGGAGGAGTAATACATATTCTGCCCTGACCATGGAACAGTTCTTCACCCTTGCACAGATATTGTTCACAAGTGAGGATGAAATGGAGCGAGAGATCAATAGATGGACAGGGGTAGCGGCAGCAGTTATGCAGTCACTGTACCATACCATTGTGGTGAAAAAGGCAAGGCTCTCAATTTACTAGTTGATCTTTGTTCCAACCCCCATCTATAGTCGAGAGCTCTGGATAATGACCAAAAGAATAAGATTGCGAATACAAGCATCGGAAAGGAGATTCCTCTGCAGGATAGTTGGGCTCACTCTTAGGGATAGGGTGAGGAGCTCAGACATCCGGGAAAAGCTTGGAGTAGAGCCGTTGCCCCTCTGCATTGAAAGGAGCCAGTTGAGGTGGTTCAGCCATCTTGTTAGGTGACTGAAGGGGCAGAACAGGACATGCTGGGAAGATTATATATATATCGGCTGGCCTGGGAGCACCTCTGGATCCCCCAGGAGGAGCTGATAGAAGGAAAATAGCATTTGGGGTGACCCCCTCAGCCAGTTAGTACTGCGACCTGGTCCCAAATAAGTGGTTAGGAAAATGGATGGATGGATTTGTCTCTACTTGTTATCCTTCTGCTATCTTGCTACAACTCTTCCTGTATGTTCTTATTCCAGAGTTGGAGAGTAAAACGTTTATGGCAAGAAGAACTAAAATAAATTAGTCAATACTGGAATAACATAGAGAAGAATCTTTCTTTAAAGCTTTTATAAATATATTTACTTTTGTAAGCTCAACCAAATTTTTACAAATGTTGAATAAAGTATTAAGTGGTCATACATGATTTCCTGTTTTGCGGGCATTAATGCGGTGCAAAAATTAAACAAGTGGTTTCTGACATTTACAACCCATGTGAAAGCTATGCAAAAAAGTAGACAGGCTTTGTCCCCTGAAAATCCTTGTCACACTCTTCTAGTTGCCTGTGCCTATAGACTAAAACTAAGTCATCACTGAACTTTCCAGCATGACAATGCAGTTATCCAGATACCGACAAAAATGACAACTGAAATTCCACCTGAAGTAACTCCAACAGTACCTGAGAGACCAGGAACTTCTAAAACAGGGACTTCTAGATTTGACATGAAATCAGTGTGTAAGCATATTGCATGCATATTATTATTGAATGCATATTATTTTGGCAAAGTACTTTTATTATAATTAGACAAGTTTATAATAGACTATATAGCCTATAATTAGACTATATCATTTTTCTGATTGTGCTCCTTTCTTAAGCTTTTAGCAATGCATTAAAATATGAACAAGCACAGTAATCAATACATATGTAACTACTCAAATGTACTACATGTAATATCTGTCTTATGTCTTCAGTCAAAATATATTTCTTACATCAAAGCAGAGAAAATGAAAGGGCAAATAACCTTTCAATCTAATACCAACACATATAAAATGCAATACAATCTTCTTCTTCTTTTTCTTTCGGCTGCTCCCATTTAGGGGTCGCCACAGCGGATCAACTGTCTCCATTTCTTCCTGTATTTTGCATCTTCCTGCTTCAAACCGACCACCTGCATGTCCTCTCTCACCACATCCATAAACCTCCTCTTTGGTCTTCCTCTTCTCCTCTTTCCTGGCAGCTCCATCTTCAACATCCTCCTTCCAATATATTCCTCATCTCTTCTCTGGACATGTCCAAACCAACACAACCTTGCTTCTCTAACCTTGTCTCCAAGACGTCTAACCTGAGCTGTCCCTCTAATATACTAATTTCTAATCCTGTCCATCCTCGTAACACCCAATGAAAATCTCAGCTTTAACTCTGACACCTCCAGCTCTGCCTCCTGCCTTGTCGTCAGTGCCACTGTCTCCAACCCATACAACATAGCTGGTCTCACTATTGTCCTGTAAACCTTCCCTTTTACTCTAGCTGGTACGCGTCTGTCACAAATCACTCCAGCCACTCTTCTCCACCCATTCCAACCAGCCTGCACTCTCTTCTTCACCTCTCTTCCACACTCGCCATTACTCTGAACTGTTGATCCCAAGTATTTAAACTCCTCTACCTTTGTTACCTCCACTCCCTGCATCCTAACCACGCCACTTTCCTCCCTTTCATTCACACTCATGTATTCTGTCTTTGCCCTACTCACTTTCATTCCTCTCCTCTCCAGAGCATATCTCCACCTCTCCAGGTTCTCCTCAAGCTGCTCCCTACTCTCACTACAGATCACAATATCATCAGCAAACATCATCGTCCACGGAGACTCCTGTCTAACCTCGTCCGTCAACCTGTCTATTACTATTGCAAACAAGAATGGGCTCAGCGCTGATCCTTGATGTAATCCAACATCTACCTTAAATGCATCCGTCACTCCCACTGCAGATCTCACCACTGTTACACTGTCATCATACATATCCTGAACTACTCTCACATACTTCTCTGTAACACCAGACTTCCTCATACAAAACCACAACTCCTCTCTAGGCACCCTGTCATATGCTTTCTCCAAATCCACAAAGGCACAATGCAGCTCCTTCTGACCTTCTCTGTACTTCTCCATCAACACCCTCAGAGCAAACATTGCATCTGTGGTGCACTTTCTCTGCATAAAACCATACTGCTGTTCACTGATCCTCACCTCTTTTCTTAACCGAGCTTCCACTACTCTTTCCCATAACTTCATGGTGTGGCTGATCAACTTTATCCCTCTATAGTTACTACAGCTCTGTGCATCACCCTTATTCTTGAAGATCGGTACCAGTACACTTCGTCTCCACTCCTCAGGCATCTTCTCACTTGCCAAGATTGTGTTAAACAATCTGGTCAGAAACTCAACTGCCATCTCCCCTAAACATCTCCATGCTTCCACTGGTATGTCATCCGGTCCAACAGCCTTTCCATTCTTCATCCTCTTCATCGCTGCCCTTACTTCCATCTTGTTTATTTGCTGCACTTCCTGGTTAACTCTTCTCACATCATCCAGTCTTCTCTCTCTCTCATTTTCTTCATTCATCAGCTCCTCAAAGTATTCCTTCCATCTGCTCAACACGCTCTGTTCACATGTGAGTACGTTACCATTTCTATCTTTAATCGCCCTGACCTGTAGCACATCTTTCCCAGATCTGTCTCTCTGTCTAGCCAATCGGTAAAGGTCCTTTTCTCCCTCTTTACTGTCCAACCTCTCATACAATTCACCAAACACCTTATCTTTGGCCTTCACCACTGCTTTCTTCGCCCTGCAGTTCATCTCCTTGTACACCTGTCTACTTTCTTCATCTCTCTGACTGTCCCATGTCTTCTTTGCCTCCCTCTTCTTTTGAATACACTCCTGGACTTCTTGGTTCCACCACCAGGTTTCCTTATCCTCTTTCTTCCTTCCAGATGTCACACCAAGTACATTTCTAGCCGTCTGCCTTATCACTTCTGCAGTAGTTTCCCAGCAATCCGGTAGCTCTTCAACACCTACCAGTGCCCGTGTTAACTCCTGCCTGAATTCCACCTTACAGTCCTCCTCCTTCAGCTTCCACCACTTGATCCTCGACTCTTCCCTCACTTTCCTCCTCTTCTTGACCTCCAAGGTCATCCTACAGACCACCATCCTATGCTGTTTAGCTACACTCTCCCCTGTCACTACTTTGCAGTCTCTGATCTCTTTCAAACTGACCCTCCTGCAAAGAATATAATCCACCTGTGAGCATCTTTCTCCACTCTTATACGTCACCCTGTGCTCCTCCCTCTTCTTAAAATAAGTATTAACTACAGCCATTTCCATCCTTTTTGCAAAATCTACAACCATCTGACCTTCAGCATTCCTCTCCTTGACACCATGCCTACCCATCACCTCCTCATCACCTCTGTTCCCTTCACCAACATGACCATTAAAATCTGCACCAATCATCACTCTCTCTCCCCTGGGTACACTCTCTATCACTTCATCTAACTCACTCCAGAATTTTTCCTTCTCTTTCATCTTACAACCAACTTGTGGAGCATAAGCACTAACAACATTCATTATCACACCTTCAACTTCCAGCTTCAAACTCATCACCCTCCCTGACACCCTCTTCACTTCCAAAACACTCTCCACATACTCTTCCTTCAGGATAACACCTACTCCATTCCTCCTTCTATCCACACTATGGTAGAACAGTTTAAACCCCCCTCCAATACACCTGGCCTTACTACCCTTCCATCTAGTCTCTTGCATACACAAAATGTCAACCTTCCTTCTCTCCATCATATCAGCTAATTCTCTACCTTTACCAGTCATGCTGCCAACATTCAAAGTCCCTACCCTCACTTCCACTCTCCTCTCCTTCTTTCTCTCCTTCTCCCTCTGGACATGCCTTCCTCCTCTTATTCTTCTTCTTTGGTCAACAGTAGTCCAATTTCCACCAGCACCCTGTAGGCTAACAGCACTGATGGCGGTCGTTGTTAACCCGGGCCTCGACCGATCCGGTATGGAATTCTGTATCGTTGTCCGCATATTGACTTGGCAAAGTTTTACACCGGATGCCCTTCCTGACGTCCTGCATCGTGCAACTGGGGAGGTCGACCAAGAAAGCCCTTCGCAGTGAGGAAAGCGGCATCAAGGAGTCAACCCCCAAACCCAGCACCACTAATCCATCAGAAAGCAGAGAAGGAGCAGCTCCAGGTTAGTGGGAACTTTAGAATGAAAGTTCGGATGCAGATGAAAATTGAACATGAGGCTGCGGTAACCATTCAGGCGCAGGTGAGGAAGCACTTGAGCAGAAAGTACTAACTGAAGCTACTGAGGTCAGCCAGGACTGTTCAAGTCAAGTAGGATTTTATTGTCATTTCAACCATATACACTGTACACAGTGAAACGAAATAATGTTCCTCCAGGACCCTGGTGCTACACACAAGACAAGACACAAGACAACATAAGACACAACATAATAATACACAAAACGGGGCAACAAGTGCAGACAAGACAGACAGACAACAACAGACGGCACGACAGACAGTACATTCATCCGTAGTGTTCGGAACAAAGCAGCCCAGGTAGATTATAGTGTAGCAGTGTGGTGGAGCAGTGTTACTGATAAAGTGCAGAGTGCAACATGAGAGAAATAAATAAATACAAGATGAAAATGGTGGACTGGGTAGATATTGGCGGTTTAAGAGTTCAAGAGTCTGATGGCCAGGGGGAAGAAACTATTTCCCATCCTGGAAGTGGAGGCCCGTATGCTGCGGAACCTTTTCCCAGATGGTAGGAGGGAGAAGAGAGTGTGGGATGGGTGGGAGGGATCATCCACAATGCTGGTTGCTTTGCGGATGCAGCGAGTGGTGAAAATGTCCTGTACAGAGGGCAGAGAGATCCCGATGATCTTCTCAGCTGTTCTCACTACCCGTTGTAGGGACTTGCGGTCTAAGACGTTGCAATTCCCGTACCAGGCAGTAATGCAGCCGCTCAGGATGCTGTCAATGGTTCCTCTGTAAAAGATGGTGAGGATGGAAGGTGGGAGATGGGCTTTCCTCAGTCTGCGCAGGAAGTAGAGGTGCTGCTGGGCTTTCTTTTTGATGGAGTTGGTGTTAAGGGACCACGTGAGGTTGTCAGTGATGTGAACACCAAGAAACTTGGTGCTCTGGACCATCTCCACAGGTGAGGTGTTGATGATAAGTGGAGTGTGGTCCCGACGTGGTCTCCTGAAGTCAACAACCATCTCTTTAGTCTTGTCGACATTCAGAGACAGGTTGTTGGTTCTGCACCAGTCCGTCAGCTCTTGTATCTCCTCTCTGTAAGCCGCCTCGTCTCCACCGCTGATCAGACCCACCACAGTTGTATCATCAGCGAATTTGATGATGTGGTTCGAGCTGTGCTTGGCTGCACAGTCGTGGGTCATCAGTGTGAACAGCAGTGGGCTGAGCACACAGCCCTGGGGGGCTCCTGTGCTCAGTGTGATGGTGTTGGAGGTGCTGCTACTGATCCTGACTGACTGGGGTCTCCCAGTCAGGAAGTCCAGGATCCAGTTACAGAGGGAGGTGTTCAGGCCCAGCAGCCTCAGCTTCTCACTCAGGTGCTGAGGGATGATGGTGCTGAATGCTGAACTATAGTCGATGAACAGCATTCTGACATAACTGTCCTTTCTGTCCAGATGAGAAAGGGCCAGGTGGAGGGTGGTGGAGATTGCATCATCCGTTGAGTGGTTGGGACGATACACAAACTGCAGGGGGTCTAGTGAGGAGGGGATCTGAGACTTGATGTGCCTCATGACCAGCCTCTCGAATCACTTCATGATGATGGGTGTGAGTGCGACGGGACGATAGTCGTTGAGGCAGGAGATAGATGGTTTCTTTGGCACTGGAATGATGCTGGTGGTCTTGAAGAACCTTGGAACAACAGTGGTGCTCAGAGAGGTGTTGAAGATGTCATTGAGAACATCTGCCAGCTGTTCTGCACATCCTCTGAGCACACGACCTTGAATATTGTCTGTACCGGCAGCTTTCTGTGGGTTGACTCTGAGAAGAGATTTTCTCACCTCAGCTGTGGTCAGACGGAGAATGTGGTCATTCGGAGGAGGGGTGGTCTTCCTCATTCTCGTGTTGTTCACTGCATCAAACCGTGCGTAGAAGTGGTTCAGCGCATCTGGGAGGGAGGGGTCACCGTCACAGGCAGGTGGAGATGTCCTGTAGTTGGTGAGGGCCTGGATGCCCTGCCACATGCGCTGCGTGTCACCAGTGTTCTTGAAGTGGCCATGGATTCTCTCTGCGTGAGCTCGGTTTGCAGCTCTGATGGCCCGAGACAGGTTCGCCCTTGCTGTTCTTAGGGCGGCCTTGTCCCGGGTTCTCAGGAGTCTGCGCAGCTCCGCAGTCATCCATGGCTTCTGGTTGGGTCGTGATAAACTTGGAGACAGTAACATCCTCAATGCACTTGCTGATGTAGCCAGTCACTGAAGCTGTGTACTCCTCTAGGTTAATGGAGTCACCGTAGGTTGCAGCTTCCCTAAACATGTCCCAGTCGGTGCGTTCGAAGCAGTCCTGAAGAGCAGAGATGGCTCCTGTGGGCCAGGTCTTTACTTGCTTCAGGGTGGGTCTCACGCGCCTGACGATGGGTCTGTACGCTGGGATCAGCAGCACAGAGATGTGGTCTGAGTGTCTGAGGTGGGGGCGGGTCTCCGCTCTGTACGCACCGGCCATGTTTGTGTAAACACAGTCCAGCGTGTTTTCCCCCCTCGTTGCAAAGTTCACATGTTGATGGAATTTAGGGAGAACTGACTTGAGATTTGCATGGTTGAAATAACAGCATGGTTGAAGCAACAATAAACAGTCCGTCTGGGTGGTAGTTTTGGAGCCCGCTGATAACTCCATATAGTTCAGCCAGCGCGTTGTTAGCATTAGCGCTGTTAGCGCTAGCGCTGGGTGGGATGTAGACCGCCGTAATAAACACTGTAGAGAACTCCCTGGGCAAATAAAACGGTCTGCACCTGACTGTTATCACCTCCAGCAGTGTCGAACAGTGTGTAGAGACCAGCACAGTGTTTGTACACCATTGTGTGTTTACATAAACTCCGTAAAAACAAAAACACAGCAGTCTCTGTACTCACGCTGGGTGTTCAGCTGGAGTCGTATACAGTCCAGTTTATTATCCAGGGAGCGGACATTGGCGAGGAGGACGGACGGGATAGCCGGTCGGCTAGCATTAGCCTTGAGCTGAGCCCGGACCCCAGCACGCTTGCCGCGTTTCTGTTTCCTCTCACACCGGTTCCTATGTCCTCTCAGTCGGCCAGGTACAGCAGGCAATCTCAGGGACTGAAGGCCTGGTCTTCTCAGCACGCTGAGCTCCCGTAGCGTTGTTCGGAGAGTCGCTGGAAGACTGAATCCTGGCTGATTCCTGAGCTCCAGTAGTGTTTGGCGGTTATATTTAAGAGCATTCACAGATGTGACGCTCATGTGCAAGTCTTATGGTGAAAAGTAGTCGGATGAAAGACTTTTTTACAGACTTTAGCACCAAAGTTTGGACCCCGGAGCGGCCGCTGCGTGTTACCGCACCACCATCATGGATCTCAGTGATATTACTGAGCTAACAAGATGATGAAGCAAGAAATTAAGTCTTTGAAGGAGAAAAAGATGACTGCTGTTGTTCTGCAAACCGCATTCCAAGGGATGAAGGCCAGACAGACTCTGAAACAGAAGCACCAGGCTGCCACTGTGATACAATGTGCTTACAGGGCTCACTGTGCTCGGACACGATATGTATGCATCAAACATGCTGCTGTTGCAATTCAGCTGAGGTATCGTTCCACACTTGATGCCAGAAAGCAGAGGGAGGAATTCTTGAAATTGCGCTCTGCTGTAATGTTTCTGCAAGCCTGCTTCAGAGATCAGAGGGTCAGAAGGGAGATGATCCTGCAACATCAGGCAGCTTCCCTGATTCAGGCTGCGTTCAGAAGACACAGGGAGGTAGTAAATTACCAGGCCATAAGGGTGTCAGCCATCATCATTCAAAGACATTACACATTATAGGTCCTACATTAAGGGTAAATTTGAACGTGAGAAATTCCAGATGTTGAAAAGGTCTGTGATACGCATCCAGGCAGCTTTTAGGGGTTATTCTGTTCGAAAGAATGTTGCTGCAATGCACAAAGCTGCTACCATTATTCAGGCTGCAGTAAGAATGCACCAGCAAAGATTGGTTTTCAAGAAGCAATGCTGGGCAGCAAGTGTTCTTCAGAGGAGGTTCAGAAGATGGAAGCTTGGGCATCAACAAAGACAGAGGTATCAGCTGTTCAGACATGCTGCAATTTGCTTGCAAAAGTCATTCAGAGGAAAGCGGGCAAGGGATCTGGCCAAACAGATCAGAGCTGCAAGGACAATCCAATCTCACCTCGGAGATGAACAGATCAGCTGCATGAATGTTCAGATCCCTGAACAGGAGGAGTTGCTGACAGAGCTCTACCAGCAGCTGATGGAGAAAGAAGCCTCGATGCTACAGGTGAATGCCTCAGTCACGAACGAAGGGTTGAAACACAAGGAAAGGATCACCTTTCTGCTTCCTCAGCTGGAGAGGACCAAAGGACTCTTGTCCAGTTGCCAAAGGGAGATCGAAGCCATGGAAACAGAAAGGAAAGCTCTGGCTCAAGACAAAGGTGAGCTTCACGGAAAGAGCAGTAGATTCAGAAAGGAGGGAGAAGTCTCCAGAATAAAGTCGCAAGCTGTGATGGCTGTCCAAAGAGAAAGGCTGGAGAGAACGGATGAACAGAGGGACCAAACTGTATGCCAGACAACGAGGAGAGTTGAGACTCCAACCATTCAGGAGAAGCTGGAAGCTAAAATAGCCACTTTGGAAGAACAGCTGAATCAGACCAGAGCTGAGATGGGTGCAGGACCACAACGTCGCTCTGCAGGCTGAACTGAGAGAAGCCAGCTAATAAGCTCAGCGAGCTGAAGAAGCAGGTCAGAGGTATGGAAGCAAAATTGGCGATCTTCGAATCTCGACTCACTCCACAGACACCAGTGCATGCTGGGACCCTGGTGGTTAACGCCAGAGCGGAGCAGCTGAAGAACAGTCTGATGGAGAAGCAGGTAAAGATTCCAGAGGTTGAGCTACTATATTATGACTCCCTACCTTCAGTTCACCCTCACAATTCAGCAGGCTCAGAACAAGGTGGCTCGTGGAGGAGTCCATGTGGAACTTCTTGTAGTGGAACCAGGAGCTGGGGTGCTGCCTCACTGGGCTCCAAGCAGCAGGGAAGTATGATCAAGAAGAGTAAAAAAGAAGAGCCAAAAGACATCAGCAATGACCTGTCTCAGTTCAAGAAATTGAACGACAGCTTCTGCACTGTAGATTCTGTGATGAGATGTGAAGAACAAGGCTGGCAGGGGTTGGAAGCAGAGTTCGGTCTCTTTGAAAAAGACTTCCTCTTTGAACCCTGTAAAATCTGTGTTTAGCTCTCTTTCAGGTTCCGTCAAGGCAAGGCGTTCCACTGAGTCAGGCAGTGACTCCAGGGTCGAGTCCAGGCAACAGTTAAAGAAGTGGACTGAACTTCTAGGTTTCCCCTCACCACTGCCAGCTGCCTGGACATGGATTGTCAGAGGTCCTTTATGTTGAGGTGTTTTGTGGACCTGACCATATACCCCAAAAAGAGACTTTTTTTGTAGAGTGTTTTTTGTTCTTGACCTCCCCCCAGAGGTTCGGCTATGTTTTGGCGCTTCAGGAGCCACGCCTTTTGGGGGGGGGGAATTCTGTCTCGGATGAGGTGTTTTGGGCACGATAGAGGGCGCTCTGTTCTGACTGAGCACACCTGAGCTAATGAAGGCACAGGTATGCCTCATTGGGGCTGACTATTTAAGCCCCGATGAGTCAGAACAGAGCGCGGCTCATTAGTTAGGCTTAGCCTACATGGAATGGTGGTTTTGTGCACTTGGTTATTTAGTTTCTTGGTTTCGGCTGCAGTTCCCTTGTTTTAGTTAGGACTGCAGTCCTTGTTTCTTGTTTTTTGTAAATATAGCTAATAAAACTATGATCCGAACTCCTGGCTCAACATTGGCGTCCTCTCTGCACCCCGCCACCGTTACATGCACCTTGGAGGCCTGGGTTTCATGACTCGTAATAACCTTCTGTTTCCTTTTCTGAGCAGTGAAAATGTGTAACTGTGGAGTGCAGGACTAGGAATGGGAAATGTGTGTGACTGCTGTGGAAGTCAGATGTATTTTTAGCAGTTTTTTTTTTTTTTTTTTTAAGTATAGCTACAGTATGAAGGTGCTTGGACATTACACTGCAGTCACTGAGTCAGTCTTCCCAAGGTTTTTGAATACAAGACAGTCATTTTTTCTTGTGCATCAAAGGAACACGATGAGCTAGGATTTAGGCTACTTGTGTACTAACAGCACTACTACTTAGTCATACATGAGAATTCCTTACAGGTAAATGCCAGACTATAATAAATCTATTTACATGAATGAGAAACTTTGTTAAATTTGAAGGTCAATAAGAAAATTATTGTGGTTAATGAGGAAAGTTTTGCAAAAAGGAAAATTTTGAATAAATGGAATAAAAATGTAAATGAGTGCCCAAAACCAATCAGTGGGAAGTGCAACTGTATATAAAACCAGTTAAGCCCCTCTAATGTGAAGTGCCAATTAGATATGGAAAAAAGTGAGCTGAGTAAAAACTAAAGCACAAAAAAGTGAGTAATGCACAATAAAATTAGCAGCTGGTTATAATCAACCCCTCTCTGTAGGTCATAGCAAGACCTACAGATTCACCAATGCAATCCAATTACTATCTGTTCTACTTACATTCCAATACACTATCATTTATACTTTTATTGTTGTATGGTGAAAGTGCAATAGTTGCACTGTAGTCACACATCGCCAGTGTGTGACCGAAAAGCCCTCATTCACTGCAAAGGTAAAGGGGTCAAATGCTAGACCCTTAAAGGTAAAGGCAGTGAACACTTTAGAGTTTTTCTTTGCTTTACCCTACTACACGGAGCATTTTCTCTATAAGCAATACAATAATCAAAAATCTTGGCCATAACATTCACAAAAAGGCCAAATTATACTTAGGTCACAAATAATTAAATATGTGTGTTTTCAAGTGACCTGTGATATTGATTCCTGTACCTTTTTCCATTGTTAAATGTCATGGCTTGGGGATCATTTTATATTATATAAGCAGCAAGTCAAAACAGCCCATCAAAACACTTAGGTCTTTAATGGAAAAAGGATGTAGGAGAGGCTAAATATTTGTGCTGCTGGAGATAGCACAGAGGAAGAAGAAACAAAGAAAGCGACAAAGCTAATGTATGTCTGGCACAGGACCTGGCTTTCTCATTGCTCAGAGAGGAAAGGATTATAAGATTATTACCTGCAGGATGCAGTAAATTATACCACTTGGATAGAAGAGGGCAGAATATGTCTGGCTGCTGAGAGGTGGACCACATGGTAATTTTCTATTAAACAGCTCAGGAAGCAAGTTGGGTTTAGCCTTTGGTCCAGCCAGGTGAAGAAGTGGCCTGGCCTGGTCAGGGGGAAGAAGTGGGGCCTTTAAGCATGTGTGCTATTTGAATTAGCCCAGTGGCTGAGGATCTGAAGTTCTGCCATGGCTCCTTCTCTCCTCATTTCACTAAAGCTTTGTGTCTGTGTGAAAGAAGGCAGCTGTCTTTCAACTCTTTCTCTCCAAAAAATTTCGGTTCTTTCTCTCTCTCTCTGCAGGACATTTTAAAACAATTTACAACCACAGTGAGTCACAACAAGGAAGCTTGTAGCTGCAGTTGAGGGATCCATTTCACCGCACAGGAGGATGGTATTGTCATTAAATACTGTCAATGGCTTCAATAAGACCTACATTTAAAACGCGAATAATCGCACAGATTAACCTACACACCAGCCCAACCTGCTATGTGCTGACCATGGTGAACATGGTAAATAATGCAACTACAACAGCTTGCAGCTTAAAAGGATTAATTAAGTCTGACAAACAGCTTTCAAAGCCATTTGATTTGCATTGCATTTTCCACACTGTCTCCTCAGATTGCTACAGCGTGGTCCAAGAAGCTACTGTACCTTGTCTGGTGGTTTGATAGATATACCATAATCCTTGTAAATTGATACGAGATGGAAAGTGCACAGAATTTTATACCCCAAATGAAATCAGGAAAATGTCAGAAAGGAGAAGTTTCGTAAATCACCTCCTCCCCATTACAATAAATATGGCAGCTGACTCACAAAAGAGAATTTGCAGTAGGAAACACCAGAGGTACTAATGGCAAGCTGTTTAACAGGCTTAACGCTCAAACACTAAACCTAATGCCTACAGTTTACTATGTGATGGACAGTGTCACTATCAGTGTCACTTTCCTGTCAATTAAAAAGAGATGAAGTGACTGCAAATTGATAAAAATGTTAAATCAGTCTCTATGTTGTCACAGACATTATGCATGTGCATTATGCATTATGCATTATGCAACATTTAGACATGCAGTTTAATAACTCAAAATGATGTACTTAGATTACTAACACTCACAGTAAGTATACATCACACAGTAGTGTGTCTTAATGATCTAACATATTTGAGACAAAGGGGAAAACTGAAAATTGGTATAGATATAAATAGTCTAGGCTAATATGCAAACACGACCACTGTTTTCTTTCCGACCGCTAGAACAGGGTGCATAGTGTGATAAATAATTTGCCTGTACTGCACAAATCAAAGAGGGACTGAAAGAAGCCTGGGGAAAATGCCTCATTGACTGCATATATACATACACAGATTGAAATATTATAAACAGAGAGGAGAGAGAGAGAGAGAGAGAGAGAGAGAGAGAGAGAGAGAGAGAGAGAGAGNAGAGAGAGAGAGAGAGAGAGAGAGAGAGAGAGAGAGAGAGAGAGAGAGAGAGAAGCAGGGATGCAGAGAAAATATGTTAGTATTCTGCCTATGTTGCCAGCTGGATTTATAGTACAGGCCTTCGCTCTATGATTCATTGAACAGAAATGTGCCATTTCAACAGCCATACACATACACCTTTTCATATTAGTCTACTGTTAAAGACATTGGATCACATTCTAAGCTTCAAGCCTCTTTAAATGTTTTGTATGAAAGTAGGCCAGAGAGCCATGCCATCGCAAGTTTCCAATTCAAGCATTCAAGCACTACACTTAAGGAAATATGGCAAAACCAGATTTATCCTGCTAAACCAATGCTGTGCTAGAGCTCTATCTCTGGCCCATTGTAAGTGCAGGGCTGTAAACTCTTCTCACTGAAGTCACTGAAGACTACCCATCACCAGTCCAGCACGTTCAACCAACCTGACATTTAAGGCCACAAAAAAATGCCAACTGTTTTAGAAGGCTTCAAAAGAATAAACTCATACTAAACCTAAAAGAGCAGTATGTAGCTGTACTAAATGTCAGTGTTTATTTTAGCAAAGTTCTCTAAGCTCATAGCTTTTTTCAGCAGGCTTTGTAGTGGCAGAATGGAAATAAAATTTTCAATAACATCATAAAAAATATATGTGGTTCTGTATCTTTGTTATCAGATCAGCCAGGACATCTTTTGCTCTCTGTTTTCGAAATATTGTTACTTTGAGCTGCTTATGACCAATAAGAGGTGTAAGGGAAAGAATGGGAACCTACTGTTAAAACAACTCATGCCTCTCAGTATAGATATAAATATAAATCATATACATTTCCACAGAAGTATTTTCCATTAGCATTATTGGAAAAATACATAGTTTATTAAAGGGAACTCAAAATCAGGTTGAAAACTGCATTTTAAGGCTTCTGTGAAAATGAGTTAAACAGTCTCGATTCAGTCCAGTGTAGGAAGTATTTGCAGATAATTAGCCAAACTTTATGCATTTATACATTTCAGAAACACAAAAATAGCATCTAAAAAAAAATTGGAAATAGCAAATAGCAAAATGCATAATGCAAACACTATTAAAAGATCTACAATGGCTGTTTTTAAACAAGAATCCCAAATATGCTTGGACTTTCTCTTAACAAAGCAAGGTGGTACTGGTGGAAGTGAGGGTGCCACAGAAGTGCTGTTCTCTTTTATCCGCTTCTGGCGACACACACATTCCATTACCTCTTCGGCAGCTGGCAGATTCACCAGTACAGGAGGAAATAGACTAATTATTTCCTGAGTGGAAGCAAAACTTGTATTCTCAGAAATGCTTTTCCATGACTGCAATGACAAATACCTAACTCAATACAACTAAGTCTATTAACTCTTAAAACTAAAATAGAGATGTTTTGACATGCTATTAAATATTAAAAGTATATTGGATGGCCGCAGAATGACTGCAAGTACATGTACCAGTCCAACATACACACATATGCATTATATTATTATATTTTATTTATATGTGTGTGTGTGTTTGTATGCAAACCATCACAAAACCTGAAATATGAGATTTGCATGGAGTAGGTTCATTAAGACTTGCATTGGTTTTATTGGTTGCTTTTACAATTATTCAATTATACATAGAATTGCAGTATAATTATGATTCTAAAATAATTATATTCAATACTTTGCTATTTTGCAAGCCAATGGTGATTGGTAGTTTACTTTTGTTTCATCAGATGGCATGTTTTGCTGCTTTAGATTAAAATCTCTTTTTATCTAAGCATACTTCAAATTTTGTGACAACAAACAAATGTTCAAGCCTAAACTCTGAAAATCCTTCAAGTACTTGGTATGGTTATTTTTTAGATTGTTCCAGGTCTTCACTTGTTTTTTGTAGGAGTCAGTTATCTTCAGTTTCAAACTCTTAGCCAGTTACTTTGACAAGCCTATGCCTTATGAACATGGCTTGTCAGCCTTCAAGGAATCAGGACCCTCTGGAACTGATACAAGTAAATAAACTCAGAGATCTTAGAAAACAAATGAAAAAAACAAAACACTAAAATAAAAAAATAATGAATCAAATGAAAAAAAGCAAATTATATAGCATATGCAATTCTTTCTTTTAAACATAAAATTGAGCAAACAAATGGAAGCCATGCCAAGATTTGTAAAACTCAGGCTCATGCAGGCATTTTACATTTACAATCAAACCTTTTTAAGGAAATGAGGGTGTATTAAGTTTTGAAACTTAATATTCACTGCACATTCACTTGCATAGTTCCGAAGTTCAGAAGCCAGTCTAAACCTGTCTTAGTAGATTGAGTGAAAAATCCTTTCAGCAAAAAAATAAAAAAATCTTATTGTAATTCCTTTAAGCTTCTAACAGATGGAGAGGATGTCTTTGTAATTAAATAAATTGAGTATTCTGAGGTGAAAGTGAACTTTTGACTTAGAGGAGAGTTTTTCTGCAATCATGCCAATAATAGCCATTGAAGACCATTCAGTTTTCTACTTGGATGACAAGGCAAACCCACGCAAGAACAACATTCACTGGGTCAGGTAGCTGAGATCACAGTGCTAGGAAAACAGCCGTCTCCATGTAACAGATTCTTGGGCTTTTTAAGGGCTGGTGGGAATACTGAGGCGAGCTACATTGAAGAGCGGAGATGTGGAAAAGCCAGGCTTGCATGTATGAATCATAGTACAAATGTTCAGAAAACATAACCTATAGCACTGAGCTCAGGGAACGTAACCAAGATTCTCTCACTACAAGCCAAAAAATGTCCCCAACATGCCTCATGGCTAAAGAGCTCCTGAATTTGAAACTATTTATGGGATTCTGTGTATCCCAGCATCTCCCCTTAAGAGTTTTAGCAGACTAATTTCCTTTTTTTAATGGCATTTAGCTGACGCTCTTATCCAGAGCGACTTTCATTTCTTAACCACCGGGACAGTCCCCTTGGAGCAACTTGGGGTTGAGGGGCTTGCTCAGGAACTCGATGATGGTAGTGCTGGGAGGTGGGATGCAAACCTGCAACCTCTTGGTCTGTATGCGAGTATCCGACTAGTAGACCACCAGCAACCCAAACAATAAACAATTTACTGACCATGATGGACTACTGGCTTGTTAAGAAGTGCTGATATTCATAACGCATATGCAGTGTAATTTAAACAGCCAATCCTCACCTGTCTAGAATTTCAAGCAATGTTGTTTATTGACCCCGGGATGCGAATACTCATAATTGTACTGAGATTTGAAAGTCCCATTGACTACACAAGCACTGCATTACCAAGCTCAGTCCTACAGAAAAAAAAAATTACTTAAGGTGCTAAGATTTGTATTTGAAAAGTTACTGTCATAAAAAATGCTTAGTTGAATAAAGCAATCCTTTACATATTGGTGTTCATTTCTTTGACATCTAAACAACAAATGGAAGTTCACACTTAATCTGTTGATAGAGATTTATAAGGATCAGACTACATTATATGTCTAAATATACCCATCTACCTGTTCTAATTAGTGAATCCAGCTGTTTTCAATTGCTGCCTGCTATTGATAAACCTGGCAAACAACTGGTCTCTTATGCTTTGAACTATCCCAGAAGTGATGGAGCACCATCCAGTGCCTTTGGATGAGCTGGAATCTGATTCAGAACTAATTACACAAAATCAGTATTTCACCTCACTAATGCTGATGTGACAGAATGTTACAACCTCTAGTGTGAAAGAGTAGAGGATATTACTGGAGCAAAAGGGAAACAAATTACTTAATACCCTTAACCAATGTGAAGAAGAATAACAGTAGTTGCACCAAATATTAACCTCAAAGCTTTTTAGAATTATACAATCTCTCTTTCTGCTACATGTTGTACTTACATGTATATTTCTACAACCTGCAATAGATCACTGTACCCATTGTATCCTAAAAAGTGCAGGGTGGCTCAAAACCTTTGCACAGTACTGTGAGAGTATGTATTTAATAATAAAGATATTGGAGTTCACAACATGCAATTTAATAAAGTTACACTAGGCTAATATGTCTAAATGGTTACATGGTCATTAGTATCCAACAATAATATGAATTTGTGTATGAACATGTAGAAGCTTGTTTGCTCCTCTGCTCTATTATCGGATTCTCTGTCAGAGAAACAAGTGCATTTTGGGAAAACGTTGGAAGAATGGTGATTCACTTTTTCCGTCATGGCTACTGCACCAGTCTGCCACCCCTTTGGAGACTTTGCATAGTGGGTGGAAGACACACACCCCTCATCAGGAACATAGTACACTATCACTGATGGCATTTTAATATTAAGAGCATGTTTTGCACAGTTTAACGGTGCTATGTTTCCTGCTGGTCTCTCCCCCGCACTGCAGTTGAGATTTCGCCACCAGACAGCTGTCTGCCATGGACTTTTCACAGCGACAGCCGCCTTACACATCTCTCTACCTCCTTTCTTTTACTGTGCGGTTGAGTAATTCAAACCGTTCCTCAGGAACTAGACTATGCTTAATAAGAAAAAGCTGTACAGCAGAATCTACTGTACATTTACTGCCAGTCTGCACCTCGGCTGCTGTGGCCACCAGCCATTGGGCTTTTGAACATCTTCAGATCAACCACAAGATGTCACGTCAATGGCTAAAAAATAAAAAATGCCTGCTAGATAAAGAGATTAGACAGACGCTCCATAAGCAGTACAGTGGGTGAGGGTTGCTCTATAGCTAAATGGTTCCTTCTGCTGCTTATTATTTTAATATAGACTTCACAAAGTATATTTCCCAAGGTGTGGACAGAGGAGTATTTAAGAGACAAGCCACATATATCAGTGACAACCAATTTAGTCACTTTTATATTCATGTGTATTTCCCAGTCTCTCTAAATGCTGGCCAAAAGCTACATCAGGCTGTTTTTGAGTAGTTTAAGATTGCAAGGGTGCAAATGCTTAATGATGTATGGACCTGATGGTGGCACTTCAACTACGTCCACTCTGGAGTATAAACATTATAACAATTACATAATAACACATTAGCGACTTTAAGAACTTTTAAGACTTTAAGTGTTTGGCAAAGCAATTAAAACGAATAGTTTATATTTTTTATAAGACGATACTATATAACTACAGTAGTTGCTCCAGAAAAATATATACTTAGGTATATAGGTAAATGAATTAATTTTAATGGAATTGTCCAGCGGTGGCCTAGTGGTTAGGGCGTTGGCCCTATGATCGGAGGATCGGGTGTTCGAACCCCTTCCCAGTGGGTTGCCCTGAGGTACCCTTGAGCAAGGTGCCGTCCCCGTCCCGCTCCTCCCTGCGATGGGCTGGCGACCTGTCCAGCGTGCGTCCCCCGTCCTCGCCCTGTGTGCGCTGGGTTGGACACCGGCACTCCCCCGCGACCCCGTTTGGGACAAGCGGCAGATAATGGAATTGTCATGGTTGTAAGATTTATAGATTTGTAGCCCTAATTTCATGTGCATTTAGAAAAGTATGATGAAGGCGATGACAATCAAAGCTTGTGGAAGGAGTTGTCATTTACCTCAGCTCCTTTAGTGCTCGCTTTCCTTTGGTGCAACAGCTCTGAAAACACGTCTCACACGTCACTCACCTGCCTTCAGCAGTGAAAATCGCACGGCTGTGGAGAATCACTGCACTGCAGTGATTTCTGTTTACATTTCCCTCTGTCTCTCTTTCTCTCCCCCCACTCTCTGTGTGGGCAAATGAGCAAGACTCCCAGGTGTAAGGAGTAAAGCAGCCAGGCCAGTGCATTCAGGCCCCATCCACATTGAAAGGTGCCCATTTAAAATAGCTGAGGGGGTAAATAAATAGAGTCTGAGTTAAACTGAAATTGGTCAGGCTACAGGATACACATGCAAATCTGGCATCTCCTTAGCGCTCAATTGCCAGAGGGGAACATTACAGGAGACCATGTTTTGACTGCAAGGGCACTAAGTCTAAATTCTGCTACACCTCTTGGATGAGCCATGGAGATAGTTAGGCCACTTGTAGGATTATTTTTTTAAAAGGTAAAAATAGAATTATAGGTTCAGTTTTCATAACTCCTTTCCAGGGGTCGACTGAAAGCACAAAAACTACAGAATATGTGTTCTCAATGGAGTTCGCTGACTTAAACAGACTCACAAAAACACACACAGTCACATTTTGACTTCCACAATGCACCCAGTAGGAACATTCTTAAAACATTAACACTCTGAATGAATGACAAGAGCTGAAAATGGTCTGACCAACCTTTTCAGAGAAGGAAAAATACCAGTACAGAGCAATCAGATCAAAGCCAACAAGACTGGAATTTCATTCAAACCAAAAGTGCTCCATGTAATTGTTTGTAAAAGTCAGTAAAATAGACTGGATGTAAATTTGCATCTGATTAGTCAGTTATTTTATGCTAACTTTGCATAAACTCATTTGTAGGAATTTGACATTTGTAAAATAACATGTCATTTTTAAGAATTTGTGAGATAATTTCTTGAGGAAACTACATCAGAAGTGAAGTCATTTTAAATTCCACAGTGCCTCACATTGGCATTGAAATGCAATGAAGTGCTTAATTTGAATATCTCTACATATCATAAATGACTACAGAATTTTAATTAATTTTATCTGCTTTTTGTGTTAAATGAAATGTTGATTAAATTGTCCTAAAATAGTTAAATAGAATTCAAATCTCCAGTTTAATTTATTATTTAATACATTAAGATATCAATAGGCACAGCGTGGTCTAGTTAGGGGAGTTGGCCCTAGGATCAAGAGGTCCCAGGTTCGAATCTCACCTCTAGCACTACCACCACTGGGTCCCCGAGCAAGACCCTTAACCCTGAATTGCTCCAGGGGGACTGCCCCTGTAATTAAGACATGGAAGTCGCTCTGGATAAGAGTGTCTGCTAAATACCATAAATGTAAATGTAAATGTAAATGTACTGTCCCCATCACTGCTCCCCAGGCTCTTTCACATAGCCATGTGTGTATGGGTAAAATGTTATTCACTTGTCATTGTTAGATAGATCGATAGCCCACAGCAAGATGGCCACAGCATTCCCGTCACTGTGGCAGAGCCTGTGTGTTCAGTCTGTTTAACCAGACACAATGTCAGATATTGCTTAGATTCTCCATATGTCCAAAGCTTTAAGTGACTTCCTGATGTTTCAAAAATGAAACAGTGACAAAAAATCAAATTGAATAAATTAACATACAACTTTTTTAAATAAACTTTTGAACCAAAGCATGTTAATGACAACAAGTGAAAAAGGTAATGGATTTGTCTAGAGGCATGCAAATACAGGTGTCTTAAAATGCCCTGCAGAATCTTCAGATGGAAACACAATGTTCTTCTAAAATGGGGGGAAAAAAGAAAACTGACGAAAAAATAAAGCAATAATGTCTGTTAATTATCACAGAGTTTTAGAAAAGAGGGGGGAAAATCTATAATTCCACTCAGGCCAAAGAAAACCTGCAAAGGTTGGGGCAATTATTTCACAACTGAATGAGCACACTGTAGGTATGGCAAAGAGTTCAAACAGCCTGCTGAAGTCAAAGAGAGGGGTGGCCAGTTGCCTTGGCATGGAGCTGCATGACGTGACATGTCAAATAAATGTCTACACAGAACTTCGTCCACCTTACAAAAATGAACTTTTCAATTAAATATGCTTCTGTCTCCCCCTCTCACTCTCCTTCTCTCTTGTGCTAAGGAAAGCTCAGTGCTGTACTCTGCCTTGTGCTTTTTGGCCATTAGAAGTGTAAAAATGTCACACACTGTAAGTGTGTGGGCCCTTATGAGGGAGGTTAAGGAGCCAGAGAGCTATGAAATCATTCTGACGGGTACGGGTGGGGGGGTGGGTTTTGCAGCGACTTGCAAACAAGAACAGAAGGATCAGCACCAACAGGATCCATAAGCAGCTAATAGGAACAACAAACTACTCCACAGGAACATAGCATTAAGCCTCCCACGATAACGCTAAAGCTAACACATAGAAACCGAAGTTGAATTCATGAAGCCACATTAAACAGTCTTCTCTGATAAGCCCATTAAATTTTGCTAAGCTTTACACAGTTCAGCTTGGACGTCCATTTCTGGCATTTCTTTGCTTACTGAGCCTTTAGGCTTTTAAATCTCATTTATAGTCATTTGTGTCAACACCGCTTTTCAAGAAGTTACTTAAAGACTGTAGATTAGTCATCAGAGTGTGTGAGTTATGTATGGGGGAAAGTGTCGCTGGCAGTTGTGGTTCAAATCTCTGGCAATGCCTGTCTGGTTGCCTCCCTTCATCAGGGCTCACAGCAACACACCCAAGCTGCTCGCTGTGACACCCAGAAAAGCCACATCTACATGCCTGTAGGTCAACTTTAACAGTCCCACATTTGAACTGTTATAATTTCCCCACTAAAGTACACACAATTACGAATTGGTGTCTCGGGGCTTGTGGCTAAAGTGTCGGAAGCATGTGACGGGAAAAAGCACACAGGGTCAGTTAATCTCTTTTCATTGTTAGATGGATCCATAGGCCACAGTGAGGTGGCCACAGTATTCCAGTGACTGTGGTAGAGTCTGTGTGGCCAGTGGAAAGTTTGGTTAACCAGGGGTGGTGTCGGATGATGTTTACATCCCCCACAACTCCATTCAGGGGCAGAGGTTGAGCAGACGTGGGCGAATTAATGGCTTTCTTTGTATTTGTTAATGTACCTTGTTATGCTTACATACTGAACATGTGAATAACCCTTTTTATACAGCCCTCAACTTTTTGTTTCTGATTAAAAGCCAATTGTGGAATTAGCTATATTATTATTTAATTCTACTTGAATGTAATTCTACTTTACACTGTGAAGAACTATGAATATTGTTATTAAAAGTGAGTTTATATGGAGTTATTTTTCAATCATGTCATCCTAAAATCAACAATAACAATATATCAACATATTTAGACATATTTTAAAATGCCTCATTGTGAATATGAGTTAAATCCATTTGTTACAAAAGACAAAATATGGCTGAATTATTACATACAGCTCAAAGAATGATAATGACCAAAAAACCTTTCTGTAGAGAAAAGGCTCTGATACAAATTCCACACTACAATATAAATCGAGAGACTACATAGACTGAAATAAAATAAAAATTCCTGGTCTTTTATATACTTCCATAAAATATAACACAAACATATTCACAACACATGGAACTAATAAAGCAATAACAGCAAAAAAAAAAACAACTGTATTTCATTCTAATGCATACTTTTGAATTTTAATTGCTGCTTATTTAGATTTCAGATTTGTACCCACATTTACATTTTCACTTTTCCCCCCTTTTTTCACCCTAGGCAAGTGGTTACAGTGGTACTACCATATGTTATTTTTAGAGTGCTTTGCCTCCAAACTACTGTTTGCATTTAAGGGAAGAATACCTGAGATTCTGAGCCATAGTTAAAACCAATGATTGGCATCTAAGTATTACAACATGTTACCTCTGTTGTTCCTGATGTCCAAACAGTGGCCTCCTAAACCCAGACTGAGTAATCAGCCAGCCACAGTGAAGGCCAGTTACTTCATTCATGAGCAATTAAAAATCACTTCACAAGTCAGTAAGCTGCAGTCTCACCACAACCTCCTCAGACCAAGAGTCAAAATAAATGTTAAAAATGCAAACCATGCCCTAAAATCCAGTTTTTAATAGATTAAAAATGGCCTCTGGGAGAAGTTTAGACTGTCTAGTCCTCATTTCGACCTCTATTTTAAAACCTCATTTGCTCAGAACGTCACAAAGATAATATCACTTCAGATTATGAATCTGGTTTTTCAAACTTAAAAACTATTAAAAAACATCAGTTGCATAAATTGGTTACATATGACTAAAATGAGCTCAAAACAAGCCAAAATAATTAAACTGAAAGAAAGCAATTGTGCATATATAACAATTTTATTTATGTGCTGCCCAATATTTAAATAATCTTTAGGCCATGTTTACATTTTCTTTTACCACACAAGGTCAAATCACCCCTATCACAAATTCTAATTACTAGTCCTTAATCATTAATCCACCACAACTTCATGATTAACAATGTAATTTATTGAATTTGATTATTTATTAATTTATTTGTTTGCTTCCTTTTTGGGTTGCCAGGACCATTATGGTGATTTTCATTGTTTTAGTTTGGGCAAACCCTTTTATATTCATCCATGTGTCGGGTGTTTGTTTAGTCAATGCCTTTCTATTGTCATTCATTGAGTAATGTTAGTTAAATTTATACATAACACATATTGTTCAATCCCTGGTTTACTGTATATGGTTGTATTTTTGGGGGTAGTTATGTAAAACCCACCATTTTTAAGCATATTCTGTGTCCTTGTGCCCAATTGTATGGGGCCTAAAAAGTCCACACACACACACTGTAGAAGCATCTCAAGGATCACTGATACATTCAGAATGCACCAGAGTTCAATTGCAAGTGTCATAACAAAGAGTTTGAATACTTTTCTGCAACGCCCTCTGAAGTCAACGCCCTCTCAGCTCCTTGATTGCAATATATATATTGATATACAAAAACCTTCCCTGGTGCCTGGTGAGAGAGAGAGAGAGAGAGAGAGAGAGAGAGAGAGAGAGAGAGAGAGAGAGAGAGAGAGAGAGTAGAGCGCCCACAGAGGTCCTTTCAGCCATGTAGAGCATCTCTGTCTGATTCAGTTACGAGTAAACATCTCAGCAGTAATTGCTGGTCTACCACTTAGACCTCACACATATAAACACACACACACACACACACACACACACACACACACACACACACACACACACACACACACACACACACGCACAATCACACATGCAAATAAACAAACTTCTACATAAGTAAACACACAGGTGCACAAGTGTGATCTATTACTGAAACGCACACAGAGAATAACAGCAGGCAGGGCAGCCTGTGGGCTCTGAGCGTGCCATGAATAAGCTGGCGCAGACAGATACGAGGTGATTCAGACACTGAAAGATCCCAGAGAGAGGAACCACACAATCCTAACTGACACACACACACACACACACACAGGTATGCACACACACACACACACACAGCACACAGGCTCTCTCTCACTAACATCTGTCTCAGCTGTATGTACACAGTTCTGTTATGATCCTATCAATAACATGCAACATGCAACATAATTCCCTAACACATCTCTTGTGAGATCTTTAAATTAGTTACTTAAACATAATAATAATAAAAAATATGTTAACAATTGTTAATGCAAGTAAAGCCTCGTTGCTGTTGGAATCCCATCTGTTGCTTGGCATCTGTTAGCAAGTGTTTACAATATAGAATGTGAATGGGTTTAAATTAGGGTTATTAAATAAAGGGTTTTAAACAATCAACCGGTAGACAGATAGAGCACACTGCTTTAACTCAAAGTTATTGCAAACATCATTACAGCTGGCTGGCTATACCACAGTAGTGCTGGCTGCCAATACTGAAAATCTCCAGCTTTATGAACCAATGCATAGTATCAGCAGCATGAAATGTTATATACCCATCAGGCACTTACAAATCCCTCCGAGAAATGGAATCTCATCTTTTTCAGTGCACCAGCTTTCAAAAAGCATTGAGTTTGAGGTTTTCAGGAACACCATTCTGCTGTGCACACAATGACAGTTCCACAAACATTATCCTCCTGCCACCACGCTAGTGTCACTACTGTGCTGAGAAAGAACCACGTGGCAAATAATGTCTAAACAACAGTCCTGTGCTCAGAAACTATGGAGTATTGGAAGGCTGAAAAATGTTTTTTAATGTACACCTATATAGTGGAGCTATAAGGCAGGTCGAGCTCATAGGTCAAGTACAATTGTTGTTTTTTTTTTTGTGGATGATGATTGTACTACTATAAAATATTAAGTGGATGATACAATATCAATAGACTTGTAATAGTCTGAATGCTAGCATATAAAAAAGAAATGACACAAGATGAACACAAAATTGTAAGTCTTACCTATTTCCATTTTTAAAAAGGCACTGGTATTTCAAGGGTTAGATGGAAGTGACTTCATAATTGTAGAACCACAGGTTTGAGCTCCCAGACAATTGATTTGATACTCTAAAGCACCTCTCCCAACAGTGCTTCCTGGATGCTTGATGTATGTCTACTAAGCTTGGTGAATGGATTAAATGCAGTGAAAGTCTTTGTTGTAGTGCACTGTGTGTTCTGCTGTAGTGTGCTCACAAAGGCAAATGCTTTCACTTAAAAAAATCTCTTTCACTACTGAACACTATGCTCATTACACTGACCTAAACTCACCTCAAACTAGGTCCAACACTTTCCAACAGGCAGATAAAGAAGTTACATCCCTATGCAGGCTTGGTTTTCCCCCCACTGAGCTTTTCAGAGTACTCTTCAACAATGTTAAAGTCAACTGTAAGTTATTGAATACATCAAAATGTACAAGCACACTCTTTTAAACCTGATACTCAATCAAACATAATAAAGGGGTTTCACTAGCATTTGCTTTTCCAGTCCAGTTCAAGGAAAAGCCAAGCAGTCTCATTCTTAAAGGGAAGCGGGTCTTGGGCTGCTCTTCACAGGCTGAGGCAGCAGAGGAACTCTCCCAGGCACCAGCTGCCTCTCCCTCTGAAAAGAGAAGCAGAGGAAATAGGCTAACTGTATCCAATCAAACACTCTGGCCAATCCACTATAAAGCGAGAGAGTTTCAGTGCAGTCAGTGGCGGTCTCACACTTGCACTGGACAAAATAAACCAGCACCTGAGCTGCGGTCTGAACTTGCGCATGAGGAGGCAAGGTTCAGGGCTCTATAGAACCAGAGCGGGTGAACGAGCTTGAGTAAGAAAGCTCCATCAACAAACAGCACAGGTCTTTAACGTCATCCAGAGGCCACAATTTAAATCACAGCTGCTAACATTGGGGCCGCTCAACTGCTTAAATAGATATCTGCATCAGCATTGGGATAATTAACACTATTGTTCTGTAAAAGTACATATAATACATTGTACTGCCACACACTGGTACGAGTTATTCAGTTGCACAGATTTTGGAATGCTAGAATCAGTTATAATGGATTAAAATAGTTTTTAGCAAAAGTGGAAAAAGGAGCAAAATTTTAACCAGAAAATCCAAGTGATTTACCAAGTGAGAAAAAAGCTTATAAAGTCAATATGGTGTATCAGTGTTGATATGAGTAATCATTTGTAGCACTTTTTTAATCAAACAACCATAATTTAACAGGTATATCTGTGTGATCCAAACAGCAATGACCACATCACCCATCTCCTTGAGACCTTACAGGAGCTTCTGGGGAAAGGCAGAGCCAGATAGGTCACTGAATAAAAAAGCAACTGTTTAGGTCGTCAAGGCCATGAGTTTCTGGTTTGGGCAGTTCAGCCTGTAAAGATATGAATTGAGGTGTGTGTCTAGCGCTCTGGGCTCAAGCAGCAGAAGACCTTGGATAAAAGATTGAATTGCTTCTAGCAGAGATTTTTCTAAATATCATGAATTAAGTTCACTTGAGAAAGCAGACTGACTGTAAAAACAGCCGTGCCCCTGCCAATTTTGCTGCCTGCTCTGTGCAAAACGCAAGTAAGGAAAGATGAAAATGTTGGCAAACTGAAGGTAATTTAAAAGCAGTCTGTAGTCTGTTTACAGTAAGATGGCGCCTCTACATCAGCGTCTAGCTTTGATCAAAAAGTCTTGTGATCAAAATGCCTTGTTAAAAAATATAATCTAAACTAAACGTTACTGGTGGGATGGTATACCATGAGGATTCTGGAGTAAAAGAGTATTTCAATTTTTAATGGCTGGTCATTACGATATAAGATTTGAGTCTTAGCTATGTCCTGTGCTGTTTGTGGCCCAAGGACGTATAGAACATAGAGTGGAAAAGAAAGGGGTAATCCTGTACTGACCCCTTAATGAAATCCCTGGCAGGGTGCTTTAGGTAAACAGTTGTGTCTGGAGTGTGTGAGGCAGCGCTTCATGCGCTCATTTAGCTAATTGCAGCAGCACCACTTCTGCCAACGGGGCAAACAGAGCTTGTCTGTGCTGGACTGTATCTCAGGGTTGGGCTACACACACAGACACACACACACACACACACACACACACACATGCAGTGGCCCTGTAGAAAAGTCTCGTCTAGAAGAAAACCTTTTAAATAAAGGCTGCTCATGACCTATATATATGCTTTTCATTCATTTCTAACATCAACTGGGAATTGCCAAATAAAATCTTGTATTTCCACTGTTAAAACAACTGCTTGAAAAATGTACTTAATTGAGGATACCTGTTCTTCAACACAGAGATATTTATTATGGTGTGAGAGTTGGGTGTGAGGGTCAGCTGGTAAGATGCTTGCCTATGGACCAAGAGGTTTCAGGTTTGAATCCTTCCTCCACCATGACCATCACTGCATTTCTGAGCAAGACCCTTGACCCCAGTTGCTCCAGGGAGAAACTGTCCCTGTAATCACAAAGGAAAAGGAAAGGTGTTAATCTTCCACGGTGAAACCTTATCTAGACATGTGCTTGCCTTTCCTAATTACAAACAAGTGATTAAATAAGGCACAGGTGGACTCCAGTTAAGTTATGGTAACGTCTTAAGGATCAGTGAAAAAAATTAGTGGTTGGGTGTGTTGACCTAATTTGGGCAATGCCCCATTTATGTAAATTGGCTGGTATACCCTTGAATTAAAGATATGATGGGGACAATTATATATATATATATATATATATATATATATATATATATATATATATATATATACATATAGTCAGTCATTTTCTGCCACTTGGGGTCACGGGGGAGTGCTGGAGTCTCATACTCCAGCTCACACAGGGCTGGACAGTGGGGACACCCTGGACAGGTCGCCAGCCCATGGCAGATATATATATATACATATATACAGTACTGTGCAAAAGTTTTAGGCAGGTGTGGAGAAAATGCTGTAAACAAAGAATGCTTTCAGAAATATAAATAATGATTGTTAATTTTACTAAATGCAAAGTGAGCGAACAAAAGAAAAATCTAAATCAAATCAATACTACCTTTTGCCTTGTCACAGTCTGTCATGCCCAGGTTCGTAGTTAAGATTTACAGATGGCGCTCTGTTCTGACTGAGCACACCTGGGCTTATGGAGACACAGGTGTGCTTCACTGGGGCTGCTATTTAAGCCACACTGAGTCAGAACAGAACGCGGTTCATTTACGAGGCAAAGCCTTACAATTGATGGTGGCATTTTTGGTTCTGTATTTTGGTTTATGTTTAATAGCACATCTGAGTACTGGCTCTGCGTTGACGTCCTTCCCACACCCCACCACTGTTACATGTCTTCAAACCAGCATCAGTTCTTCTGGGCCTCACAGAGCCCTGATCTCAGCATCCTCGAGTGTGTCTGGGATTACATGAAGAGACAGAAGGATGTGAGGAAGCCTACATCCACAGAAGATCTGTGGTTAGTTCTCCAAAATGTTTGGAACAACCTACCAGCCGAGTTCCTTCAAAAACTGTGTGCAAGTGTACCTAGAAGAATTGATGATGTTTTGAAGGTAAAAGGTGTTCACAACAAATATTGTTGTGATTTTGATTTCTCTTTTGTTCATTCACTGCATTTTGTTTAAATGATTAACACTTCCATTTTTGAAAGCATTCTTTGTTTACAGTATTTTTTCCACACCTGCCTAAAAAAATACAGCACAGTACTGTATATACACACACTTTTTTTGTTTCTGTTTGTTTTTATTTCATAAAATACTGAGTCCAATGTATTATAATGCAAGCTATGCCAGCTAAGGAGGTAATTATAGCAACAAAAAAAAAAGAAACACTTAGCATGGGATTAGCATGGGATGTTTTCAGTCAGGGCTGTGAGAGTGAGATGGCTTCTCAAGTCCAATTCAGTATTGGTCAGCTGGAAGGAGATCAGTTATACTATCTCTTAGAAAGTGTTAAAATTTGGGAGAAAGTGGTTTGGAGTACTGGTTTTAGATATGCAATTTCAACTACAGACAGAGTGGCTAGAAAGCACGTTACTCTGTCAGAGCAGGAATTTCAATGCAGTGAAAACAGCAAGTCTTGCATGCACAGTTGTTAGCACTCAATCAAAGCTCACTTCCAAGTCATTTTGACATAGAAAGTTTTCCCTTCATTGGCAGCAACTGTTATATTTTATATATATGATATATATATATATATATATTATATAACCATAAATATGACCTTATATATTACAACCATATAATTGTATTTAGAATGCTATAGTGTAAAGACTGTTGTATGGGAGCTGGAGCTGAATGTTTGAAAAGGCTCATTAGGGCCTTAAATCATATAGTTCTGTCAGCATGGTGATAACATGTAAAATCAAATGTCACATATTTATTTATTTTTCAGACAAATCTTTACATTAAAAACTAAAGTCAGTAGGGAGCGGTCTAGTGGTCGGACAACACTATAACCTTGAAATAATAAAATGGCAGTGAGAGCTTAATTGCATTCTTGTCTTTTTTTTCTTTGTTTTATTGCACTGCTTTTTTTTTTTTTTTGGTCAGAGCTAGACACAGTAGCTGCTCAAACGGAGGCGGGAGATAATGAGTACAACTCCACAAAGATTGGTTGACACTGAAAAAAATGAGCCCAGTTAGGTTAATTAAGCTGTGCAGAGAAACAAGGTTTAAGCCGAATGTAGTTTGATTTCCTCTATTAAAGGCACCAGAGGAAACCCTTTATTGCACTGAACCCTCCCCATGAATATCACTGGCGTCAAAGTAGCAGTCTTGCTGTCTGTATTTTAAACAAGTTGATTAAGAGGAAGAAACTACTCTGCCCAAAGAAAAATTAGTTGCTCAAAGTAAATGTTTTGTTCAAACACTGGAAAAATACATGCCATTTGAATCACTACATTGTTACTACTGCAGATTACAAGAGGTGGTAGTGGAATTTCTAAAAAAACTAGAAATAAAAAAGCTTGTATGTGTGCTTGCAATATATACTTGCGCACAATTTTGGTAAATTGTATGATTTACCCTGTATTAAATGTACAGTATTACGCCTTTGCTCTTGTTAAGCATGGTCATATAACAAAAGATATATAAATGTCTGGGCTATCAATTTGCATGGAACAGGAAAAGGGGATTGTGTCAGAATGGGCACAAAATTTCCTTTCAGGTTTAGTCTTATATTAAAACTCCTCCACCTTCACCACCACTATTCCTTGCACCCTGACCATTCTGACCTTCTCTGTACTTTTCCATCAACACGGTAAACACTGCATCTGTAGTGCACTTTGTTGGCATGAAACCCTACTGCTCTTCACTAATCATCTCATCTCTTCTTAACCTAGTGCCCACTACTCTTTCCCACATCTTCATGTTGTGGCTGATCTACTTTATCCTTCAGTAGATATTACAGCTCTGCAAATTACCATCATAGCAATAGCCTAGTGGTCAGGGAGCAACCCCAGGATCAGAAGGTCAGTGGCTCAACTGCACTGTGCAGGTTGCCCTAAGGAACCCTTGAGCAAGGTACTGTCGATTTTCAAAAAGTGAAGTAAAAGTGACCACTGGTGGCCACTGCTCCCTGGGTACTTTCAATAGTAGCCCCCTGCTGCATGTATGGGTTAAATGCAAAAGCAGCATTTCATTGTGTGTTGTGATGTAGTTTACAAAGATAAGTTATCACTACTTCACTTTCTGAAAATCGATATCCATACATTTCTACTCCACACCTCAAGCATCCTCTCATCAAACAATCTGGTTAGAAACATCTCTCCTGCTTCCACAGGTATATCATTTAGGCCAACAGCTTTTTCATTCTTCATATGCTTTATAGATGCCCTTAAATCCTCTGCATCTCTGGGTTCACTATCCTAACATACTGCTTTTTCTCCTTCTCCTTATTCATCAACCATGCAAAGTATTCCTTTCATCTGCTCAACACTCTCTACTCACTCTCTGCTCTTTTGACCAAAATCATGTTATCACTATGAACAGTATGTGAAATTGCCCTTACAGGCATGTTGTTTGGCATCAAGTAAGAAATAGTGTATGACGTGTTATGATGTAAACAACATAGCATCTGTTTATGACAATTGTCTGAAACAGTAACAGAAACCTGTTAACTGATGTTACCTGTAGGATAACTCATGACAACTGTAGCTTCATGGAAATAAGATCCTCAGTCGACATGCAGTCGCAAGTGTCGCCATATGTTTTTAGGTGGGGTGGTACAATGGTCTGTTTCTCAGTTACATTACAAGCATCCTTCTTTTCTGAGTCCAAGGTCCCATCATCTACTACCCCACAATGCTGTGTAGTGAACAAGAAGAGGATTTTTTCATAAATAGCTTCATCTGTGTGTATAAACACACACACTATGGTTTGATAATAGCCAAAACATGGTGTGAAGCTAGTCTGTGATAGTGTGTTGGGAGGGGATGCTTTTTGTGTTTGTATGTGTTGTTGGAGGACGGGTGTATCCATGGAAAACACTGTCTTGCAGATACTTTGTAAGGTTCTTCAAAGCTTTGGGTGGACACTCTCTCTCTCTCTTTCCTTCTTCTCTTTCCTTCTTCTTCTTCTCTTCTTCTTCTCTCTTTCTCTCTTCCTCTCTCTCTTCTCTCTCTCTCTCTCTCTCTCAACTGAAATTGAAGCCAGCTGCTGGAGTGCAGGAGTGTCTACTGCTGTCTGGGGGGTCTACAGATGACAACACTGCAATGACCCCATTTGACATGTGTGCAATTTTGAAGAGGGACCTGCAAGCTATTAGTGTTTAGTCCTTTCTACTTCATATAAAACGTAGTTAGCTCTTAACAAAAACAACCAAATGTACTTCAGGATAAAAATATTCTTGTAAGTTCTTATACAGCATCTCTTATTTCCTGATGTATTTGAAGGCAGACTAAAATACTTTTGTATCCTTCCCCATCATGTAAAATCATTTTCATGATTGCGCTTCATAATCCACTTTAAATCTGAACTAAAAAGAGGGTAGAGGGTAGAGGCAGAGAGAGAGGTAGAGATAGAGATAGATAGATAGAGAGAGAGAGAGAGAGAGAGAGCAAGAGAGAGAGAGAGAGAGAGAGAGAGAGAGAGAGAGAGAGAGAGAGAGAGAGAGAGAGGGTCATTGTTATGAGTCAGATATGATTTTTTTTTAGTAAGGACTGAAAACTATTGGTTTTGGGCCACCACCACAGACACTAACCTACACACTGGCTGGGAATGGAAGTCCCCACTGCTTCTAATAATAGAGATTTCTCATATACAAACACACACAGAAGCTGAAAGCTCCATCACTCTGCACTCTGTCTTCTATTTTAGTGACTTTACTCTGAAGTTGAAGGTAATTTCTGGAAATGAATCTTAAATACTGTATGAGACCCCATAAAGACACAAAACTAACGCGTAAATCTAGTCTTTTCCACCACAATGGTTCAGTCCATCTTTCAGTCAGTTCTGTAAGGGATTATTAAACATTTTAACCAAATGAGCCGAATGGGAGACAATTGTTTCACTGAATTTATTGCAATTTAAGTTTTATCAGATGTCAGAAAAAATTCTATATGGTGGTATCATGAAATGATCTTGATCTATGTAATTTGCATTAGCATGAAATAATTATTACACAGAGTTCAGAAGGCCCGAAACCCAGCCACCAGGAATGCACAAGCCAGTGTATTTCTTCGCGGCCGGTCCCAAGTCCAGATAAATGTGGGGGGTTACAACAGGAAGGGCATCCGTGTAAAACTTTGCCAAGTCAATATTGTGACAACGCATACAGAATTTTACACCGATCTGGTTTCCAGGCTCGGTTAACAAACGATCAGCCATCAGTGCTGTTAGCTCACAGGGTGTTGGTGGAAATTGGACTACTGTTGGCCAAAGAAGAAGAAGAAGAGGAGGAAGGCATGTCCAGAGGGAGAAGGAGAGAAAGAAGGAGAGGAGAGTGGAAGTGAGGGTAGGGACTATGAATGTTGGCAGCATGACTGGTAAAGCTAGAGAATTAGCTGATATGATGGAGAGAAGGAAGGTTGACATTTTCTGTGTGCAAGAGACTAGATGGAAGGGTAGTAAGGCCAGGTGTATTGGAGGAGGGTTTAAACTGTTCTACCATGGTGTGGATAGAAGGAGGAATGAGTAGGTGTTACTCTGGAAGAGTATGTGGAGAGTGTTTCTGGAAGGAAGGTGGTGTCAGGGGAGGGTGAGAGTTTGAAGCTGGAAGTTGAAGGTGGATAACATCACAGCAGGCTATGATCCACAAGTTGGCTAGGTGATGAAAGAGAAGGAAAATTCTGGAGTGGGAGTTGAATGAAGTGGATAGAGAGTATACCCAGGGAGAGAGAGTGATGATTGCGCAGATTTTAATGGCTGTTGGTGAAGGAACAGAGGTGATGAGGAGGTGACAGAGCATGGTGTCAAGGAGGAATGCTGAAGGTCAGATGGTTGTTGATTTTGCAAAAGGATGGAAATGGCTGTAAAGAGCAACAACAGAACTACAGGAGAGGTTGACAGCAAAGAGGAGAAAAGGACCCACCGACATAGACAGAGAGACAGAGCTGGGAAATATGTGCAGCAGGTCAGGGCGATAAAGATAGAAATGGAAATGTACTCACAGGTGAACAGAGTGTGTTAAGCAGATGGAAGGAATACTCTTAAGGAGCTGATGAATGAAGAAAATGAGAGAGAGAAAAGACTGGATGATGGAAGAGTTAACTAGGAAGTGCAACAACAAACAAAGATGAAGTAAGTGGCAGCAATGTGAAGAGGATGAAGAATGGAAAAGGCTGTTGGACTGATGACATACCAGTGGAAGCATGGATGTTTTTAGGAGATGGTAGAAGAGTTTTCTGGACCAGATTGTTTAACACAATCTTGGCAAGTGAGAAGATGCCTGGAGGAGGGAGAGACGAAGTAATTGGTACCAATCTTCAAGAATAAGGGTGATGCACAGAGCTGTAGTAACTATAAAGGGATAAAGTTGATTAGCCACACCATGAAGTTATGGGAAAGAGTAGTGGAAGCTAGGTTAAGAAAAGAGGTGAGGATCAGTGAACAGCAGTATGGTTTTATGCAGAGAGAAAGACCACCACAGATGCAATGTTTGCCTGAGAAACATGGAGTAAGTACAGAGAAGGTCAGGAAGGAGCTGCATTGTGCCCCTAGGATTTGGAGAAAGCATATGACAGGGTGCCTGAGAGGAGTTGTGGTTTTGTAAGTGAGGAAGTCTGTGTTACAGAGAAGTATGTATAGTTCAGGATATGTAAGGATGGCAGTGTAACAGCAGGGAGATCTGCAGTGGGAGTGACGGATGCATTTAAGGTAGAGGTTGGATTACATCAAGGATCAGCAATTGTTTCCATTCTTGTTTGCATAGTAATGACAGGTTGGGACGGACGCAGGGGCTAGGACAGGAGTCTCCGTACTATGAAAGCTTGCTGATGATATTGTGATCTGTAGTGAGAAGAAGCAGCTTGAGGAGAACCTGGAGAAATGGAGATCTCTAGAGAGGAGAGGAATGAAAGTGAGTAGGGCGAAGGCAGAATACATAAGTGTGAATAAAAGGGAGGAAAGTGGAGTGGTTAGGATGCAGGGAGTGGAGGTAACAAAGGTGGAGGAGTTTAAATACTTGGGATCAACAGTTCAGTAACGGCGAGTGTGGAAGAGAGGTGAAGAAGAGAGTGCAGTAGCTGCTGGGAAATGGGTGAGCAGAGTGGCTGGAGTGTGATTTAGACAGACGCGCACCAGCAAGAGAGAAAAGGGCAAGTTTACAGGACAGTAGTGAGACCAGTTATGTTGTAAGGGTTGGAGACGGTGGCACAGATGAAAATAGGAGGCGGAGCTGGAGGTGTCAGAGTTAAAGATGCTGAGATTTTCGTTGGGTGTGACGAGGATGGACAGGATTAGAAATGAGTACATTAGAAGGACAGCTCAGGTTAGACGTCTTGGAGACAAAGTTAGAGAAGCAAGGTTGCGTAGGTTTGGACATGTCCAGAGGAGAAACGAGGATTATATTGAAGGAGGATGTTGAGGATGGAGCTGCCAGGAAAGAGAAGAAGAGGAAGACCAAAGAGGAGGTTTATGGATGTGGTGAGAGAGGACATGCAGGTGGTCGGTTTGAAGGAGGAAGATGAATAAAGACAGGAAAATGAGACAGTTGATCCGCTGTGGCGACCCCTAAACGGGAGCAGCCGAAAGAAAAAGAAGAAGAGGAGGAGTTCAGGAGGCCCGAGTAGGTTCATGGCAGTTAAGCAGTCAAGATTTGTCACAATTCTTTTCAGGATGTTGAAAGCCCTACTACTGTTTCCCAAAGAGGCATGCGGTGGACTGTGCTGAGGTTTGTGACCTGTGCTATCAACTAGATCATGAGCAGTTGTATCCCCAGACAAGAAGGGACATGGCAAGAATGCAGAAATTACAGCCTGTTCATAACCTAAAACTAAAAACGAGGTAAGAAGGTTCTAAAGGCTGACTGGCCTTTATAGACAGTTTATGCCTAATCATTCAGATGTAACCAGGTCTAAGACTGGTCTCATTAAAAACTATACTATTTCTGATCCAGCAGTAAGAGCACAAGCGGTGGCCTTTTAACTGAGTGATTAGTTACACCTGTTTGACTTTTATGGTAGCAGCAAGGGATAGAGAGAAATCAGTTGGCACAAGCAGCATTTCTGAATGGCATGCTTAGTTCTGTCAAAAGTCTTTCTCAAAGCTAGTCAAAGTGAAAATAAAATATTTTGTTTTTGATCCCTGCCCTCATGTGTTTCACTGCTTGAGCTTACGAAAGGTTTTTACAGTATCATGCATACATAGATTTTCCAGTAGGCATGTGAAAATAATGTAGGGACAAATATAAGTACAATGTGAGAATCATTAAGATATTCCTTTTACTCCTTTCACCTCCCACCAGCCTTTCGGAAGCCTTGTCCTAGCCTAACAGTTTGGCTATGCAGCTCCACTCTGCATGCATGCATGCCCATGACATCAGCACAGCTTCAAAAACACCATGAGTGCTAACCAATTTAGCCACACGCGGAATCCCACCCTCATCAAGCAGTATGTCGCCCCCGCAGAGTTTACAACGAGGCAAAAATAAGGAGCAGACTGTGAGTTATGCCCTGTGTGTGTTGGCAGAGCAGAGACCATTTGTGGATGGCTGAGGTTTGGGGGTGACGGAGCACTGGAGAGTTAGAGAGGGAGAGAGAGCAAGCAAACTGTGGTTGGGGCAGCAGACTGTTGACCCCTGCCTGTCTTCAGACTCACTAATTTACAGCAGCATCCAGAGAACAAGTGGCAGGCCCTCATATGTCACATGCCTTTAGCCTGGTCTGTCAGAAAATGCCTTCATGCCACAACGGTACATATAAAACTCAGGCTAAATGCATGTGGACATTATAAATAGGTTTTCAATTGGTATTAAGGTAGTGAAAGTGCCAATTCTTTAAATGAAACCAAGTAGGTACAATATACAGCCAAAGGTTTTGAGAATAACACCAGTATTGGTTTTCATAAAGTTTGCTGCTTCAGTGTTTTTAGATCTGTCGGATGTTTCTATGTTATATGAAGTATAATTACAAGTATTTCATAAGTCTCAAAGGCTTTTATTGACAATTACATACAATTTATGCAAAAAGTCAGTATTTGCTGTGTTGGCCCTTCTTTTTCAAGACCTCTGCCATTTGCCCTGGCATGCTGTCAATCAACTTCTGGGCCAAATAATGGTTGATGGCAGCCCATTCTTGCATTATCAATTCATGGTTTTTCACACGCCTCTTGAGGATTGACCACAACATCTCAATGGGATTATGGTCTGGGGAGTTTCCTGGCTATGGACCCAAAATCTTGATGTTTTTTGTTTCAGCCCCTTTAGTTATGACCTTTGCTTTATATATGGTGTTCCATCATGCTGGTAAGGCATTGTTCTTCTCACTAAACCACTTGGATGTATGGGAGAAGTTGTTCTCAGAGGATGTTTTGGTACCATTCTTTATTCATGGCTGTGCTCTTTGGTAAAATTGTGAGTGATCCCACTTTCTTGGCAGAGAAGCAACCCCACACATGAATGGTATCAGGATGCTTTACTTTTGGCAGGACACAGGAGTGATGTAGCATCACCTTTTCTTTTCCGAGAGCGTTGGAAATTAAGTCAGCAGGTCCTTTTGTAGCTTAAATGCAATGGAAAATGGATTTTTGGGATTAACAGAGACAGACTTTGCAAATAATTGCAATTCATCTGATCACTCTTCAAAACATTCTGGAGCATATGCAAATTGCCATCAAAACTGAGGCAGCAAACGTTATGAAAATTAATATGTGTCATTATCAAAAGTATTTTGAAACAGCCAATAGGTTAGGACATATTTAAACAAGTGCCCTATAAAACTGAATCAAAATCCTTTCACAGTGCAGCTGAAATCTAGAATTGTCATGGTCTTAAAGCCTGAACTGAAAGTCAGGCACCAGATCAGACTCCTCTTCTTCTTTTTCTTTCAGCTGCTCCCGTTTAGGTTTCGCCACAGCGGATCAAATGTCTCCATTTCTTCCTGTCCTCTGCATCTTCCTGCTTCAAACCGACCACCTGCATGTGCTATCACCATATCCATAAACCTCCTCTTTGGTCTTCCTCTTCTCCTCTTTCCTGGCAGCTCCATCTTCAACATCCTCCTTCCAATATAATCCTCATTTCTCCTGCACATGTCCAAACCAACGCAACCTTGCTTCTCTAACCTTGTCCCAAGACGCCTAACCTGAGCTGTCCTCTAATATACTCATTTCTAATCCCGCTCCATCCTCATCACATCCAACGAAAACTTCAGTATCTTTAACTTGACACCTCCCAGCCTCGCCTGCCTTTTTGTCAGTGCCACCGTCTCCAACCCAAACAACATAGCTGTTCTCACTACTGTCCTGTAAACCTTCCCTTTTAGTCTAGCTGGTACGCGTCTGTCACAAATCACTCCAGCCACTTTCTCCACCCATTCCAACCTGCTCTGCACTTTATGTATTCTTGTCTTGCCCTACTCACTTTATTCTTCTCCAGAGCATATCTCCATCTCTCCAGGTTCTCCTCAAGATGCTCCCTACTCTTACTGCAGATCACAATATCATCAGCAAACATCATCGTCCATGGAGACTCCTGTCTAACCTCGTCCCGCCAACCTGTCCATTACGACCAGTAAACAAGAATGGCTCAGGCTGACCAACCTGCATGTAATCCAACCCTACCTTAAATGCATCCGCGCCTCCCACTACAGAGATCTCACCACTGTTAAGCACTGCCATCATACATATCCTGAACTACTCTCACATACTCTCTAAACAGCAGACTTCACAAACCACAACCTTCCTCTAGGCACCCTGTCAGATGCTTTCCAAGTCCACAAAGGCACAGCATCTCCTTCTGACCTTCTCTGTACTTCTCCTTCAACACCCTCAGAGCAAACATTGCATCTGTGGTGGTCTTTCTCGGCATAAAACCATACTGCTGTTCACTGATCCTCAACTCTTTTCTTAACCTAGCTTCCACTACTCTTTCCCCAGGGCAACTTCATGGTGTGGCTAATCAACTTTATCCCTCTATAGTTACTACAGCTCTGTGCATCACCCTTATTCTTGAAGATCGATATCAGTACACTTCGTGCCCACTCTCAGGCATCTTCTCACTTGCCAAGATTGTGTTAAACAATCTGGTCAGAAACTCAACTGCCATCTCCCCTAAACACCTCTTCCTTCCAGATGTCACACAAGTACATTTCTAGCCGTCTGCCTTATCACTTCTGCAGTAGTTTCCCAGCAACCGGTAGCTCTTCAACACCCTCCCAGTGCCTGTGTTAACTCCTGCCTGAAATCCACCTTTGCAGTCCTCCTCCTTCTGCTTCCACCACTTGATCCTCAACTCTGCCCTCACTTTCCTCCTCTTCTTGGACCTCCTAGGTCATCCTACAGACCACCATCCTATGCTGTTTACTAAGCACTCTCTCTCAGAAAGTCACTACTTTGCCATTTCCTTCCGACTGATCCTCCTGCAAATGATATAATCCACCTGTGAGCATCTTCCTCCCCTCTTATACGTCACCCTGTGCTCCTCCCTCTTCTTAAAATAAGTATTAACTACTGCCCTTTCCATCCTTTTTGCAAAATCTACAACTATCTGACCTTTCCTCTCCTTGACACCATGCCTACCCATCACCTCCTCATCACCTCTGTTCCCTTCACCAACATGACCATTAGGTTGCACCAATCACCACTCTCTCTCCCCTGGGTACACTCTCTATCATCTAACTCACTCCAGAATTCTTCCTTCTCCTTCATCTCACAACCAACTTGTGGAGCATAAGCACTAACAACATTCATTGTCACACCTCTTCAACTTCCAGCTTCAAACTCATCACCTCCCTGACACCCTCTTCACCCCAAAACACTCTCCACATTCTCTTCCTTCAGGATAACACCTACCCCATTCCTCCTTCTATCCACACCATGGTAGAACAGTTTAAAACCTCCTCCTCCACACACCTGGCCTTACTACCCTTCCATGTAGTCTCTTGCACAAACAAAATGTCAACCTTCCTTCTTTCCATCATATCAGCTAATTCTCTACCTTTACCTGTCAAGTGCTGCCAACATTCAAAGTCCCTACCTCTACTTCCACTCTCCTCTCCTTCTTTTCTCTCCTTCCATCTGGACATGCCTTCCTCTCTCTCTTTCTTCTTCTTCTCTCTTCTCCTTTGGCCAACAGTAGTCCACCTCCACTGAAGCACCCTGTAGGCTAAACAGCGCTGGTGGCAGTCAGCAGCACCCGGGTCTCACGAATCCGGTATGGAATTCATCATTGTCCGCATATTATTTGGCAAAGTTTTACAGCACCGATGCCCTTCCTGACGAATCCTCCTCTTTTACCCGGGCTTGGGACCGGCACGAGGAAATACACTGGCTTGTGCATCCCTAGTGGCTGGGTTAAGTACCAGCTCAGACTAACGGTGTAAATGACTAACATTTATTGAAAGCATTTGAGTACCATGAAAACATTTATGACTGTATCGGACTCAGAAATGAGGGAAATAGCAGATGAAATCAAGAAATCTAGAAAACTAAATCATTTGTACTCTGCATTTTTTCTTTTTTTTCGCTGCATCCGTTAGGGGCTCCCACATCGGATCATCAGTTTCTATTTCTTCCTGACCTGTGCACCTTCCTCCTTCACACCAGTTGCCTGCATGTCAATTTTCACCACATCAATAAACCCGTTCTTTGGTCTTCCTCTTCTCTTTGCCTGGCAGCTCCATCCTCAACAACTTTTCCCATATAATCCTCATCTCTCCTCTGCACATGCCCAAACCAATACAATTTCGCTCCCTTTCATTTGCACTCATGTATTCTGTCTTAGTCCTACTGACTTTGACTTCTCTCATCTCTAGACCATAATTCCACCAGGGTCTCACATCATTCAACCTACTCTCTCTAATTCATTCATCAGCTCCTCAAAATATTCTTTCCTTCTGCTCAACACACTCTCCTCACTTGTAAGTTTCTATTGTCTTTTATCGCCCTAACATGTTGCACATCTTTCCTAGATCAGTCCCTCCGTCTAACCAAATGATAAAGCTCCTTTTCTCCCTCCTTACAGTCCAGCCTGTCATACAACTCACCATATCGCCTTATCTCTAGTCCTTGTTATCTCCTTCTTTGCCCTGTGTCTCATCTCCTTGTACCTGTTCACTTTCTCTTTATCTCTCTGACTATCCCACTACTTCCTGCCAGCCTCACCCTCTGTATACACTCCTGAGCATCCTTTCTTCTTCTGTCCAGATGTCACACTAAGCAGCTTTCTTGCTGTCTTTCTTACCACTTCCACAGGAGCTTCCCAGCAATCTGGTAACTTCTAACTACCCCCCAGTGCATTTCTTAATTCTTGCCTGAACTCCACCTTACACCCTTCCTTCTTAAAAGTTAAATAATTGGTAATCCCTTTATTTAATGCCAGACAAGGAGCTGTATATATCAAGTATAAATATGCAGGTTAATCAGTGTATTGCTCAATTGAGCTTAAAAATACTATGAAATATGCCTTCACAAGTCATCATAAAGTTTTACTGTATTATATAATATACAATAAACAGCCCACTATGAATGAATGGTGACACTAATATGTAGCTGTCCAGTGTTGAGTACCCTTGAATATACAGGGGAGGGGAGCAGCTTTTTCTACCACTGCCTAATTTTCTACCACTATGTGTTTAGAGCTTTTGAGCAGAACAAATACAGCAATACCTAAGATGAAATGTGAAGTGTAAATTAAATGCAACTATGTCACATGTTAACATGAGCAGGAAAATAACAAATGTTAAGTGTAATAGTACTAGAAAAATTACATTTGCAAATTTATGTCAATTTATAGTATGGAAGCTCACATAAACTAAATTTACTAGAGTTCCAATCTAACCCAGCCACTAGGGATGCACAAGCCAGTGTATTTCTTCGTGCCGGTCCCAAGCCCGTGCAAATGTGAGGGCTACGCCAGAAGGGTAACTGCAAACTTACAAGTCAATAATATGCGGACAACGATACAGAACTCCATACCGGATCGGTCGAGGCCCGGGTTAACAACGACCGCCATCAGTGCTGTTAGCCTACAGGGTGCTGGTGGAAATTGACCCTACACAAAGAAGAAGAAGAAGAGGAGGAAGGCATGTCCAGAGGGAGAAGGAGAGAAAGAAGCAGAGGAGAGTGGAAGTGAGGGTAGGGACTTTGAATGTTGGCAGCATGACTGGTAAAGGTAGAGAATTAGCTGGATATGATGGAGAGAAGGAAGGTTGACATTTTGTGTGCAAGAGACTAGATGGAAGGTATGCTGGGGTGGCTGAGGGGGTTTAAACTGTTCCCACCATGGTGTGTGATAGAAGGGAGGAATGAGTAGGTTAATTTGAAGGAAGCAGTATGTGGAGAGTAGTTTTAAGCAAGAGGTGTCAGGGAGGTGATGAGTTTGAAGCTGGAAGTTGAAGGTGTGGGGATAATGAATGTTGTTAGTGCCAGGATCCGCTGCTGATCAGCACTGAGCCCATCTTTGTTTGAAATAGTAATGGACAGGTTGACGGACGAGGTTAGACAGGAGTCTCCGTGGACGATGATGTTTGCTGATGATATTGTGATCTGTAGTGGGAGTAGGGAGCAGCTTGAGGAGAACCTGGAGAGATGGAGATATGTCTTGAGGAGGAGAGGAATGAAAGTGAGTAGGGTAAAAGACAGAATACAAGGAGTGTGAATGAAAGGGAGGAAAGTGGAGTGGTTAGGATGCAGGGAGTGGAGGTAACAAAGGTGGAGGAGTTAAACACTTGGGATCAACAGTTCAGAGTAATGGCGAGTGTAGAAGAGAGGTGAAGAAGAGAGTGCAGGCTGGTTGGAATGGGTGGAGAAGAGTGGCTGGAGTCATTTGTGACAGACGCTACCAGCTTGTGAGTAAAAGGGAAGGTTTACAGGACAGTAGTGAGACCAGCCATGTTGTATGGGTTGGAGACAGTGGCACTGATCAAAAGACAGGAGGCGGAGCTTGAGGTGTCCGAATTAAAGATGCTGAGATTTTCATTGGGTGACTTGAGGATGGACAGGATTAGAAATGAGTATATTAGGAGGGACAGCTCAGGGTTAGACGTCTTGAGACAAGGCTAGGAGAAGCAAGGTTATGCTGGTTTGACACATGTCCAGAGAAGAGATGAGATGATTATATTAAAGGAGGATGTTGAGGGATGGAGCTGCCAGGAAAGAGAAGAAGAGGGGAAGACCAACAAAGAGGAGGTTTATGGATGTGGTGAGAGAGGACATGCAGGTGGTCGGTTTGAAGCAGGAAGATGCAAAAGACAGGAAGAAATGGAGACAGTTGATCCGCTGTGGCGACCCCTAAACGGGAGCAGCCGAAAGAAAAAGAAGAAGACTTGAGTTCCAATCTGGTGTGACCTAAATCCTGGTTAAATTTACTAAAAATACTGCATCACAAAAAACATCAGTTTTAGGCTTTATCTGACTGACTCACATGTGGAGAGACAGCAAGAGGAAATCGATTCCAGGTTTCTAGCATATTTGATAACACACGAGGTACATTGCAGTCAGACAGTGGAAGAGGTTGCCCTCAATTCATCACAGCAAAAGTGACAGATGAAGTTCTAAAGCCAGCTGAAGAGCTGTTAATGCTTGGCTCCAGGCTTCATTTACTGCACAGGAACCATATCACACATTCCAGAATCCTAGGAGGGTGAGAAGAAAACAGTTTAGGGGAAAAAAGGCAAAGAATGAGACAGAAGCAAAACTTGAGAGAGAAGAAATGGTGGCTAAAAGATGTGGATGCACTGTAGATTTGGTATCCAGCACAAAACACGCGTTGCTCTTACTGTCCAACAATAAAAAATCCTGGAGTTGTAATCATGTGGGGATATTTTACACATTAGAGGAAGTTCACACAGTGATCTCCACTAAGACTTAAAAACCACAACTTACTCACAGCAGAAACATACTTCAAGAAAGCATATCAGAATCACTTGTCATGATGCGCCTTATTTTGATGAAAAGTTAACAGAATCTGCCATGAAGGGTTTGTCATCATCTGTGAATGATGGCGCCTTGATTTTTGGAAAGGCATAGACTTCTGCAATCCGGCATAAAGAGACTATTTGGATGGATGGATAAGTTTGTGTGTGTGTGTGTGTGTGTGTGTGTGTGTGTGTGTGTGTGTGTGTGTGTGTGTGTGTGTGTGTGTGTGTGTGTGTGGGTTTTTCTCCAGTTCCTTCTCAGACTGGGGAGGACAGAGCAGTGGAGCCGCACTGGTGATTCATCTGTAACTGAGCTCCTCTTTGGGGCCCCAGGCAGCTCCTGCAGCCCAGATGTGATAGAGATGAGCTATTGTTAAAGAGAGACTTGTTGCTTTGGTATAAAAACCAAATAGGAAGACAGAAACAGAAAAAGTGATGCGTGAGACAGGTGGGGGATTCCTTCTGTCTGTCCACTACACATTAAGTTTCTCTAAACACTACACTACTGAAAGTACTGAAGAAAACAGTATTTTTGTTTTTAATTTGTTTTCAAAAACAACCCCTGAAAATACAATTAATCTCTTAAACACAGCTGGTTTAGCTTTTAGACCATACTCATGCAACTGTATCACTTACAAATTAGTTTCATAGAACTGAGTAACTTGCAGTAGTTACTGAAATAATATTTAATATTAATGACTCAATATTTAGTATGTAGCTGAAGAGGTTAAATCAATTTACCAACAACAAAAACAACAACTAGCTAGGTTTTTCATAAATATTTCACTCTAACATATACAACTTAGTCACAACCTCAAAATCACTGTAAAGGGAAGTGAATAACATTGGTTATCTTGTTAACAACGGCATCTGTCAGCAGGTAGGATCCATTGAGCAGCAAGTCATTTCTTGAAGTTGATTTGATGGACACAGGCAAAAATGGCAATAATAAGGATTTTAGCAGCTTTAACAAGATTCAAATTGTGATGGCTAGAGGACTTGATGAGAGCATCTCCAAACGATTGTTCTTGTGAGTTGTTCATGGTATGCACTAGCTTTTTGCTACAAAACCCAGTCCAAGGAAAGACAACTGATGACCATCTGACAAGGTCATGGATTCAGAAGATTTATTTATGCACACAGTATGCAAAGGCTAGCTAGACTGAGCTGGCCCTGCAGATGAGCTAGCAGCAATTGCTGTGAAGTGCTGTGAAGAAAATGCTGAAAGGTGTCAGAAAACAGAGTGCATCACAGTTTGCTTTTTATAGGGTCGCATATCCAGAAACTGGTCAGAGTGCCCATGCTGAGTCCTGTCCACAAGTTCCTACAGTGGGCACATGAGCATCAGAACTGGATCATGGAGCAACTGAATAAGTTAGCCTGGTTTTATAAATCATGTTGTCCTTTACATCATGTGGACCAACTGGTGCATGTGGGATGATCTAGGGATGAGTGCATCCTTCATGATAAGAGAATTAGCCAATGGCAGCTTCATGGAAACAATATTCGCTAGAGGCAGTGCACTTTTTAGGCAGGATAATGTGTCTTGCCACCCTGCAATCATTGCTGAGGAATGTTAGAGGAATATAATAATGAGTTCAAGGCATTGATTTGGCTTCCAAATTCTCCAAACTACTCTCATCCATGGAGGCCCCACCTCACAACATACGGAACTGAGAGAATCTATTGTTAACTTATTGGTGCCAGATACCACAGCATACCTTCAGAGTTCTTGAGGAGTCCATACCATGAAAGGTCAGTGCTGGCATTTACACAATATTATGCAGGTGGTTTTTATGTTATGATTCATTGATTTATTATAAATAATAAAAAGTCTTCACAATCTGTTTTTTTTCTCTAATTTTTCCAAAAAACCCACGAAAAATTGATTTTAAGAATAAAGAGGTTTATAATTTAAAAGAGGCTTTATAGGATGGTCACAAGCAGTAAAATAGCCAAATAACTGTCGTTGTACATTACATGACTGTTCATTGGCTTCAGTGGCAAAGTCCTTCTGCTTCTTTACTCTTTTTTTTTACAGAGAAATCCATCTAATACTAAAATTAATTTATGTTTTTACTTTTCTTTTTCTGCTCTGGATTTGGTAGCAGCATACCTCACATTATATTTTTGAATGGATACCTAGGTTAATTGTTATTTTCCATTAGTTTGCTCCACAAAAATATATTTGCCTGATGTGGCCTATTATATATATACATTACATTTACATTTACATTTACATTTATGGCATTTAGCAGACGCTCTTATCCAGAGCAACTTCCATTGTCCTAATTAAAGTGAAAGTGAAAGTGGCACCCTTGTCATTGCGAGGTCACAGCACAGCACACAGTGAACCACAACAAAATTGGACCTCTGCATTTAACCCATACACACACGTGCAGCAGTGGGCAGCTATTGAAAGTGACCGGGGAGCACTAACGGGGATGGTACCTTGCTCAAGGGTATCTCAGGGCAACCTACTGGTGAAGGAATCGAACCCACAATCTTCCGATGCAGGGGCAACTCCCTAACCACCAAGCCACCGCTGCCCCAATTACAGGGACAGTCCCCCTGGAGCAACTCAGGGTTAAGGGTCTTGCTCAGGGACCCAGTGGTGGTAGTGCTAGAGGTGGGATTCAAACCTGGGACCTCTTGAGCCATAGGTCCATAGGCAAGAACCCTACCACTAGACCACCGCCATTTACTTATAGGAAACACAATTTGTGCAAACTCAATACATCTCTCTGCATTCATGCCAAAATAAACTTTTGTTGACTTCAAACTAACTGTGGTTAGGTTTTGGTGGTACACAGGACTACCAGAAGGATTATTTACCATGTGGTAATGAAGAAGTGCACAATACTCTGTTGGGCATGAAGGGATAGTTGACTCCTGGTCTCTAATTTATTTTCATAATGTGCACCGAGACAGTCTCAATGACTGACATTCTGCCTTGAATTTTAGCAAATAACAAGATGAGGAACTTGCATAAGACACATACGTAAAGCTCAAAATGAGTCAAGTATGGCATCTGAAACTAAATTTAAACATATCTGCAGTCAGTTTCAGGAGTCGGTAGCTAAATTAGGGTGTGTGAATCATCATAGTATGACCCTTCTGCTTCAGAAAAATAAAAGGCTTTTGAGTCTATTTCAGCAGGGCTGACATTTACAGTAGAGTTGGTACGAGGAGGCAAGATCAGGCAGAGTAGATGGGCCACGAGAAAGGAGTGTTTGCGTCAGTGAGGGGGCACACGGACTTACTGTGGAAATACAGGCCAGTGAAAAACACTGTGAAATGTTCAGAACTGTGAAACATCAACCACAGCATGCGCACACACATATTCAGATAGATGGTCTGGGTTCTGTGTTCGTGGTTCTGTGCTCTTGGCCTCGTAGAGAGTTTGCCCTATCATTATGGTATTATCCAATACAGCCTGTCTGGCCCTGAGGGATTCCCCTCTTCTCACATACACACCACCTAAAACTCATCATACAGGCACTGACTACTGTAAAAAGACTCTCCCTTACAAATGCTGACTAAAATTGTCTGTGCGTCTTTACTCCTGTACACACACACTCCTGTCTGCACCCTCACCACTGTCTGTACGTTTCCATATATACTCTTCTCCACATAAATATCAGCAGGAGTCCACGTCACTCTGAGACACAGCAGTCTGGATGAGTGTTGTTTTGCATAGTAACATAATATTGATATCACCAACTGATCGCTCACACACATTCCCAATAATTATAGGGTGTTGACAGAAAACATGCTATCATAAATTAAGGGTTAAACAAAATAAGCCAACTTTTAGTCACTAGTTCCATTATCAAAAACTTTGATTAAACTGTTGAACAATAGCCTTGTTCTTGACTGCTGACCGACTTGAAGGACCAACTGCTTATCTTAAAAGTCATCTACACAACAAGTTAAATTTTTCCAAAGCATAAACAGGGCTCCTCTGTAAACGAGTCATTCATAAAGTATCATCCTTTTGATTCAACAAGACCATGACTGTTAAACATTTAAACAAAATAATACTTTTTTGGTTGTCTTACTTTAAATATACATCACTACAACATCGAATCCCACATTATTAGTAATTTGCTTTAAAGGTGGAGAAATTAAAGTCGCAGTCATGTCAATCCTAAAAAGAACCATCACCATACATAACTAGGGTGTACTGAGCTGAGACCTGAACATCAGCCCCTTCCTGCAGTGTTCAGATTGACTTTACGGTGTAAAGTGCTGTTTTTCTTGCGGTGGTTTACAACAGTTTCCATGCACGGAGGTGTCCGGGGAGATTAGGCTCTGAACAGCATTCTGTAATTCCAGCCTCTTTTATTCCACTCTTCAGGGGACGGCCAAGCAGGAGCTGGGCCACGGAGGAAGGCGCCAGACAGAGATGGAGTTTTCCAGTCAAAAATTGGGACTTAAGAGGCCACTAAAGAAGCTGTCCCACTGCATGGCTTTGAGAAAGAATGAAGAGCGCGAGAACACAGTACTGTCCACGAGCCAAAAAGCCACTTAATAATAAACTAGCCTTGTGTGAAGTGGGGAAGAGATAAAGAGGATTAACACAAAATGTTCGGTTAATAAACCCACAAGGGCTATTAATGAGGGACTAAAATGTAGATTCACATATAGGTCATTGCACTTTAATGTGTGATTTAAGCCATTCTGTTATATTTGCTTTGTTGTTTTCAAAAAACAGAATGTAATCAAACTGCAATTGTGGTTTGCCATCTCAGAGAGTGTTTAGTTAAACTATTAACTATTAATTTATGACTATTGGATTGCAAAGCCAATACAACAGTCCTTGGGGGGCAGCAATGAAGTTTGTAATTCTACACTGTTAGAGCTGTATGATGGCCTAACATCAAACACTTCTCTTCGTTTCATATTCCACATTTGACTTCTTGCCACACAAAGCAAATGAGACACATCACACGACTATTAATAGCAGGAGTGATCACCACAAATTAATCACATAATCCCTGCCCTAAACCTCTAGTAAATCACACTTTCAGTATTTTTCAAACTAAATACCAGAAACTGGCGTTTAAAGATGTTTTTGTTTGATCAAAACTCAAGTGTTCTAAATATGGAGAGGAATTTATAAACTCCACACAGTGCTATGAGACTTGACAGAGAGGATCAACTGTGAGTTTTCTCTTAAACCCCCTGACTCAGTAGGGATACAGGATGCTGGGAATCAGCTATAAACTGTGTACTTAAAAAAACAACAACAAAAAAACACTATTCATTCAAATTAGTTTGTAGTACTGACACCCTTGTTTCATCCATGAAATTTCAGATAAAAGCCGTCAGGCAAAGTACAACAACCTACACTCATTAAGGAGCCTCAGCAGCTTTCTTATTAAGGAGTGTTTATTTGAGCTCCAATCAATGAGCTCAATGTGTTTTATTTTCATTTTCTTGTCAAAATGACTATTTCAAGTCAAGTCAAGTAGATTTTTAGTGTCATTTCAATCATATACACAGTACATAGTAAAACAAAAGATTTTGGAGATCCTTGCTTTTTCATGGAATGCAACAATATGGTAGTCAATGTCTTCTATATCAAACCAAAATAAATTAAGTAAAACTATAAGTAAACTGTACGTTAAACACAAGTGCGGCAATGAAGACACTCAGCATATAAATAATAAATAAATATGAAAGCATTCAACTTTTTTAAGAAAGATGTAATAGCTAACTAGCACCAAAGCAGTGAGGAATAAAGAAATATAGTATATAGCATGGTACCACACACCTCCTGCCCTGTTTAACCAACCTCTTAGACATTTAAAGATGCATTTACTGTAATATAACTTCCAACCCCCCAACCCCCCACCCCAGGCTACACTACAATTTGTGTTTCATAGGGATTTAAACACATATAAACTGACAGCTTCCTCTTTGAAGTGGGCCTGAAATAATCAGGAGCATCTCAGTTTAAATCAATTAGCACAGCCTGGCATTAATTCTGAACTTTAGTCTTCTTATAAGAGCCTAATTGTATATTCACTAAAATACGTTCCATATCTGTGTAGTTCTTCTCTCAGTCTCCACAACAAACTATGCACACATGTGGAAGCATTTTAACAGTCCAATTCTGCTCTTATGATTCCTTAATAAAGGCAGGACTCTTTAAATAAAGACCAGATTGCATCTTAATTCAGCCATTTGCACAGCTTTGATGAGTAAGACCAAATCTAGCTAATGAGCTTCTCTGCCGTTTTCATGTCTCTCCATGCATTATCTTGTCAAGATGTCTGCTTGTATCTGAACGCTCTTTACCTCAGGTCCTTTCCTGTGTTTACTCCATTGCTTAGAACGTGGATGGGGTCAGACACGCAGCGGATATTTAATTAAAGTCTGGAGCATGAAAATAATTACTGGCCACTAATCTGTAACAAATCTCTGGTTCTGGGGGGTAAGAGCATTTAATAAAACCATTAACAGAAGGTATAATCACATAGAATTGCTGGTTTTTTTTCAAAAAAGGAATGCTGCTCTGAAATGGTAACAAGGATTTTAAGAACATATACGTATTTTGAGAATATTTCTATTGGTTCATTTGTGATGAAATGTAAAACCAGGAATGGACGCCACACACACATACACCAGATAGATAGATAGATAGACAGACAGACAGACAGACAGAGAGACAGACAGGCACAGACAGACAGACAAACAGATAGATAGATAGATAGATAGATAGATAGATAGAGAGATAGATAGATAGATAGATAGATATAGTAGAAAACCAGGCCAATATATGCTATTATTGTTGATGTAGCCTCTCCTCTCCTTGTCATACTCATAGATTGGCAGGGAGAACAGTCCCACCCACTGCCTAGGCACATTCTGAACAAGGGAACCTCAATAAGACTGAGCTGAACATTAATCTGTTTAGAGGAACCTGGAATGACGCTCAGGCCTTGGCCTTCTCTGGAGAAACACATCCAATCGCTCCATATAAGGTGGTTTCAATGACCCCACCCTCTCATTACTGACACTTAAACACACACTCAACCCTTATACTGATGCAGCATACTCCCTCCCACTCTCTGCCATACTACTCTGATGCATTTATCTTCCCTTTTTCTGTAGACATTATCTCAGACATCTAATTACTGTCTCAATCTGGAAGGCTCAAACATACAGAGTGGTGTTTAGTAGAACCAAGCCATTAATATTCACTCATCTATTCTGTCATTCATTCTAGAAGTGATTATGCAATGATATAAGCCGCATTCTGTGCTACAGACCCCTAGTATGGTAAGGAGCCTGTCAATTTCCATAGTGACCCCTCTAACATTTGATGTGTTTTGAGTGACAGCCATTAATCAAGTCATACTACACCACTCAAGGAAGTTCAAACAACAAGAGATAATCCCATAGAAAAATTGATTTTGGTGCCCATACAGTGGCAGCCAAGAGAAGAACAAAAAATGGCCTCACACTTTCCTTGCAAGTGTGTGTTTTAGCGCTGAGTGTCCAGAATTTCTGTTGGACAGTTGAGAAGGGGAACATGTGAGGCCAGGTACAAGACTGACCTCATGCCATCCATCTTTCTTTTTTTTATTGCTTCAAAGAGACACATGTTTGAGGTAGGATGACAGGTATGAGTAGAAAAATACCTGCACACTAGCAAAATCAGAGTCATTTACCTCCAAGTAAGAAAAAAGGACTCAGGAATTTGATTGACCTCTAGGTTAAAATTATTAAAGTAAACAGTGTGCTCTATAAATATATTTATTCACTCCAAGGTCCATGACTAGCTGCCAGGGGAATTTAGTTCATGTGAGGTGGCAAAATCAGAGGGTGCAGTGAGGGGAGAAGGGGAGTCAGGAAGTGAAGGAAGTCGTCAAAACTTCACATCAAACATGGGGGCTGAAGGGATATAGAAGGCGAATGGCTGGCACTGTAGGAGGACCACACAACGTTGAGCGGGAGTGTAACGCTCCAGCAGTTCCAAGCGCTCACAGAAGCAGACACTGGCTTGGGGCACAAGAAACTGCTCAGAGAAATCTCCAAGTTCAAGTAATCTGTCTAAAATCCATGCCAGATGCCCCAGTGCAAAGAAACATGCTTACATAATTCATGAATTCTAGGAGTAAAGGTAGTCCACGAAACTGCCCACTACTGTAAAACCATCAGCCTTTAGTGTATCTGGTGCCAAACCTTGCTTGCATGTGTCTGAATAGAAAGGCAGAGAATTAGAAATCTACAAACTATGTACCAGTTGGCAATAATACAATTTAAGATAGAGGGGGTAAAATGAGTCTGTGGTCTGAGACACTTTCTTCATCTGTATTCAGTTGATGCATTTAATGACTTAATAAAATTAAATGGCAAATAGATTATTTTTTCAGGTAAGAAACTACAAAGGTGGGGGTGGGATTGAAGGGCGATCAAAAGATCATACCTATTGTGTGAAACAACTCTTAACATAACTGTGTAATATCCTCACACATAAGTATTTTTTTTCTTGTGGTTGCTAATCCCTACTACAACAGAGCGTTATATGATATACATATACACGCAATCTAAATGTTAAACCATGTACACAAAATATACATTTTATCCCTTTTTTAAGTGCACAACCATATAAGAACATGGCTGACATATGGTTTTTGTTACACATCTGTGTCCTGTTAGATTGATTGTTTAGGCTGTAAATACCTCTTGATATCAATTCGCAGTTTAAGCTTTCACCTGTAAGGACTGCATTCGTTGTCAGATAGGGAAAACCAACATAAAGACCAATGAGCTGTCTATCAAGGAAAAGAATGCCATTTTGAAGCAAAGGGAAAAGAGGGAAAATCCATTAGAAGCATTTCTGGACAGTACAACATTTTGGGATGTCCTGAAAAAAGAGGAAACTACTCACACACAGTAAACTTGTTGGTCAAGGAAAATATAGCTATTGACAGATAAGTTGAGAGTGGTAACTAATAGCTTGGGTTTAAAGGGCTTCACCTAGAACAGGGACATTAAAGTGCATTAATGATTAAACTCACAATGGTAGCAGTAAATTAAATTCTGAAATCTACGGAAACATTTTGCTATTCTACAGAGAAATTGATCTTAACTAGATGTGAGGCAGCAAGACAATGATTCAAATCACACTACCAAGTCAAAAGGATTGGAGTGAAACCATTAGATCTTAACCTAATTGCCTAGAAAACTAGAGAGGACATTTGGAGGGAACTGCATATGGTCAGCAGAGCTGATCAAATGTGCCATGTACCGTTTTTACACATTATTGACTAAAGTAAATGTTTACATTAATAAAAATCTAGAAAAAATCACTTTAATTGGTAAAGATTGTTCACTACATACATTCATCCATCTGTCTGTTATCAGAGCCATTCATCCTAATAAGGGATGCGGGAGGGTGCTGGAACCCATCTCAGCAGAAATAGGATGAAAGACTGAGAAACACCCTGACAAGATCACACGCAGTGAAAAGAAAAAAAAAACTTTTTGTGACTCACTATTTGAGAGGTAGTTATTTGCATATTGCACATCAGTATTTCTAAAGGTCTATATTACAATAAGGAGTAGCAAAATCCTAATCCACAGGCTATAGACTACAGCATTGTGTCTCAAAAGAATTTAGTATTAGCATTATACTTTTAATATTGTAACCTCTAAGAAATAGTAGTAGCACTGAGGCTATAACATGACTCTCACTTACCTACCTTACATGGTTTATTGTTCTAACTTGCAAAAATAACCCAAAGGAAAGATGTTTCTTTACAGTGGGCCCCTCTCTACATCTCAGGTGAGAGCTGCTAATCATCAAAAATGTCCTGCAAAATTTTTTAATCTGATTTCTAAATCAACCAATATAATCACTGTTTAAGTGATAACAGAGATAACCTGACTATAGGCAGGCCAATGGTAGTGTTTTAGGTGTAAACACTGTATGTTCTGAGCAGCACATAAAAAAAGTCACATCAAAGATCTCCGGATGCATTGCAGTGGGAGAAAGGTGGTGCAAGTGAGTAAAAGCTGTGCGTAAAGTCCAAACCACCAGCAGAGTCCACAGCTAAACATAGAGCAGCCCTATCCCAGATGTTAGGGCTGGGAACTAGAGTAACACGCCTCCAATGCGGACTTGTGTTAGAGCCAGTCTAACAATGCTGTGGGTCTGGATCACAGACTCCTGCTCATAGCAGCTCATCCTAAGGGGAAAAAAGCAGATAGATAGATAGATAGATAGATAGATAGATAGATAGATAGATAGAGTAAGGAACTGAGGTATGGAATCATTAATAAGTCCTTTGACTTTAAGGGGTTAATTTGCAGTGTGAATGCAAGCTGTTTCTCCTTTCAAAGACAAAACAGAAAGACCAGGCGGCCACTGTCTCCCCACGCTGTTTTATTTTTTTCATGTTTGGCTTTTAAATGATAATATTAATGTACCCCAGACATAGTTTATGTAGCATTTAAGCCTCTGTAATAACAGTCATTTGTCGTGTGGAATATCAGGTCTAGGTTGTGGGGGGGTTCATGGTGGAGCACCCCAGTGATGTGGTGGGTCAGCCTTCTGGGAAAATGATGTGTGTTCGTGTGTGTGTGTGTGTGTGTGTGTGTGCTGTGAAACACATAAAAACATACCAACGTGAATTTCTTTTTATTGCTTTAAAAAGAGAAAACCACACACAACAGGTTCTTTTGGCACGGCATTAGAAACAATTTGCAATTCTGTACTGTTTGTGTGTGTGTGTGTGTGTGTGCGTGCGTTTGTGTGTCAGAGAGAGAGAGTGAGAGAGAGAAAAAGAGAGAGAGTGCGCAAAAAAGGGGGAGTGTGTGAGTAAGTGCATCCTCTAATTGCATATGCAGCATGTTTTGTATTACTGTGAGGCAGTGATGATGACTTTGTAGTGATGTCAGCAGTGGGGCTTAGCCTTGTGTATATATATTTTGAAAATTCAACTTGCTGTACAAGTTAGAAGAAGAAGTCCTCGGCTGGTCTGGACAAACTTCAAGCAAGTTTACAGTAGCTACAACATCTTCCTTAGGTTTAAAAGTGGCACTTCTGTGGGACTGCTTAAATAGAGGACAATCTGATAGAACGATATTTTAGTGAAAACTCAGAAATTATCCAGGTGGATTGATAAAGTTTATTGGAAAAAAAAAACATCTGTGATTCATCCAAGCATGTAAGTATGAATGGATCTTGCTATTTGCCCCATTATAAAGTCTATTCTATCTAACACATTTTGTATCAGGATTTATTTTTCACTTAAAAGGTGATGAGATGGGCATTATGGTAAAGTGACAGAACTAAAAATGTCTGAGCATGGGGTTTTGAGGTGACTGAAAAAGCAGTATTCTGTGATGTTAATGCTAGTTTGACCACCAAAGGCCTAAACCCATTCTGCAAAGCATGTACCAATTCTTTGAGATTACCTTGTTGACCTGTGTTTGGACATGGTTGCAATAGTGTTTATAGTAAATCAACACATTCTGACTTGTTGGCTGATTGTGAGTGCGGAGAAGTCATATTCAGAGTTAACTCCCATCTCCTCTAGAGTTTGTCGAAAAGAGAATGCAGTTTCTTCTAACTATGTGCAGCACAGAGCTGAACTGGTCCATATGCTCTGTGCTTGCCGTTTTGTTTAGAGAGATGTGCCTCTCTTTTTCATGTGCATGGGATACTCTGATTCTGATTGCCTATAACTATATCTCAATCAATTAGTCACCTGTTAAATTGATTACATTGATGTAAAACACCACAAGACTGACATGGAAATATGAAAGAAAAATAGTGGAGGAAAAACAGCATAGGCTAAAGATTGCAACACTAGGTGAGTTATTTATTTTTAAAAATAGTGTATGAAATGCATATGTATAACACAGGAAGGTTAGTATTCATAGAATTTCTTGTAATTTTATTAGAATCTGGCAAATTGTATGAACACCTCTGATAGCAAAAATAAGCTATGTGATGTTTGTTAATAAAAGCAAATAAGAGATTTATTTTTTACGTCAACTGGATAAACTTTAGAAAAACAGAGACCCCTATGAATGAATCAACAAAAGAAAAAGCTCACAGAAAAAGAGCCAAGAGCAGTCTTGGAGGAAGTAAATTTCCTCAATTGTGACAAGAAATAAATGCTAAATATTCCCAGCACATACTTATGCACTGCAGATGTGGAGAGAGAGAGAGAGAGAGAGAGAGAGAGAGAGAGAGAGAGAGAGAGAGAGAGAGA